>NAVB01001008.1:0-33585 GCA_002179805.1 Acanthamoeba lenticulata
CCACACGCACAGTCGGAGTGGCTCAAGATGTACAGCGGATACATCAACAACTACGACAACGCGATGCAGGTCCTGCTCCGCCTCAAGGACAAGTCGGCCTGGATCACCTTTGAGAACGAGACGCGGCGCAATCCCGAGTGCAAGATGCTCCGCCTGGACGACTTTCTCATTCAGGTACTCAACTGGCCATCCCTTTTTTCTTTGATTTTGTTAATTTTTTTAAAAAATTATTTTTATATTCAATTTATTTTCAAAATCTGTTTGGAAACTGACGCGTGCCTGTGGTCGGCGGTTATGAATGGCAGGCGAATCAACGGCGGCCAAAAAGCAACCACCGACGTTGTGGGACAATTGGTCGGCACGATGCTCGCGCAGGTCAGCCGGCTGACCGCCCTTAAGTGTTTGGACATGGCCGAGAACAACATCGCGCAGCTCCCGGCTGCGACCCTGACCGCGTTCAGCCCGCAGCTGGAGCGCCTCTGGCTGAGCGGCAACAGTCTCGCCTCGCTGGAGCCCGAGATCGGCCGTCTGTCGGCCTTGCGCGAGCTCGACTTGAGCCACAACCAACTCGTTGCGCTTCCGCTCGAGGTTGCAGGCCTCTCGAATCTCACGTCACTCGACGTTGAAGACAATCGGCTCGAGGCCCTGCCTGCTCAGCTCAGCACCCTCCCGCTGCTCACGCAGCTTCGGGTTGGCGCACAGAACGGCTGCATTCGGTACGATCGTTTGTCATGCTTTGCATTCCATTCATTCCTATGGGCGCGTAGCTCACCGTTGGGGCTCTGCCTATCAGGTGCCCACCGCAGGACATCGCGTGCCTGGACTCGAAGAGCGTGCTGGCCTACCTCCATCAGCTCCTCAACGGGCAGAAACTGTGCCATCGCATGAAGATCATGTTTGTGGGCCAGGAGAACGTGGGGTATGGCTTACACACCAGACACGCGTTACCTGAGCTGTGCTGACATGTAAACACGCGTTTGTAGAAAAACGTCGCTTCTGCAATCGCTCAAGCATCGTGAGAAACGACTCAATAGTGGCTCCAGGATCCCCAGGCTCGGGCGGCCAGACACCAACGAGCGCTTGTGTACGTCCTCCTGCCTCTTTCGCTCTTTCTCAAGAATTTGTGGTATTCAATCTTTTGGGGAGGGATTGATGATGGCAGCTTCTCCACCGCTGTCCACGGATGGAATTGATATCGAGACGTGGCCCATGAGCATTCCCAAGTGGGGCCCAGGCAGTCCGCCCGTCGAGCTCTCGGCCTGGGATTTTGCTGGTACGGAAGAGGCGTGCGGAGATCCAGCGCGTGCAGATTGATTACTTTGTAAACGTGCTGAACGCGAACTGAACCGAATCGAATCGCAGGACAAGAGATCTACTACACGACGCACCGCTTCTTCTTGTCCGAGTGCTCCATGTACCTGGCGATCTTCAACCTCGCCGCACCCGACCAATCCTACATCGAGTACTGGTATGTTATTCTACCTAAATAAATAAATAAATAAATAAAAATAAATTAATTAATTAAAGATAAAGCATTGGAGGCAATCTAGCGCCACAGCAGCTGACCTTCGCCCCATGCAGGCTCCATTCGGTGCACAGCGCAGCCGGTAAGTCGCCGGTGATCATCGTGGGGACTCACGCCGAGAGTTCCACGTGCACGGAGGACTACCTTGCTGGCATGCGCGCACGGTACGTCGCAATAGTGCTCCCTCCCCTGCCTTGGTGGGCTGAGCTTGATTGATTGGCTGAGCTGTGGCGTCATGTTGACAACAACCTCAGGTTAATCAAGCGATTCGTGGGCCCACGCTTCCCCAACGTGGTCGCGATCCACTTTGTGAGCAGCACCACGGGCCTCGGGCTCGACCAGCTGCTGGGCGAGCTCAAGGAGATTGTCTCCCAGCAGGGACACATCGGCCAGCCGTTGCCGGCCAACTACCTGGAGCTGGAGAAGATTCTCAAGGGCTTGGCCAAGGAGCGGACTCCGCCCATCCTCTCCTGGAGCGAGTACCGGTCAACGGCCCGCCTGTGCTTGGTTGAGCAGGAGCACGACCTGCGCGCCGCGACGTCACTTCTGCACAACCTCGGCTCGATTGTCTGTTTCGCCAATGATGACAAGGTTCTCTTCGCAACCTCTCTTACATTAACGTTTTTTCTGACCATCTATTTATCTATCCATCTGTCTATGTATCAATTAATCCCCTACAGCTGAGGGAAGTGGTGATTCTTGACCCTCAATGGCTGACCAAGGTGATGTCCTCAGTCTTTTCCACCAAGCACAGCTACTGCAAGTACGTTTTTCTTTTCTTTTCTTTTTCTTTCTTCCGTTATTTACATTATTTTTGGTTTAGGCTCAATACTCATCTATTTTAATTTATTTTCATAGGAATGGTGTGATGCCGCACGCAGCGTTATCCCACATCTGGAAGGCGCCCATGTTTCCGCCAGAAGTGCATGGCTTCCTGCTCTCGCTGCTTCAGCAGTTTGAACTCACGTTCCCTGTGCGCAAGCACGTCGACAAGTTGGGCGACCACGCCCTCACTTGGCTTCGCCCAGCCTCTCCCTCTTCTTCTGCTTCTTCTTCTTCTTCTTCTTCTTCCATCGCGCCACCATCCTTCCAACAAGATGGAAACTCGGACGAGCTCTATCTCGTGCCATCGCTCCTCCCCGAGGCCCAGCCGCCTCTGGTGGCCTATGTGTGGCCCCTGCATCACGGTATCTTCGACTCTCCTGATTTCCTCTTTAAGGACGACAATGGACTGACGATCCTGCATGCGCTAGTGCCGAACGAGACCATCTTTGGCCGCTGCTACCGCTTCGAATACATTCCCAAGGTGCGCCTCCTGTCTCTCGCCCACCAGCAGAGGAGCCGCTCGGCAGTTGCGCAAAGGCGTTTGACTCACCGGGCCCGAACGCCGTCCTTCAACAGGGCTTCATGGGCCGCCTGATCATCCGCCTCCTGTCGTTCCCGCTCACCGTCCAGATCTGCTGGCGCCAGGGATTCCTGGCCAGCATCGGAAGGGAGAAGATCCTGGTCGAGGTCTCGCCTGCCGACCTCAAGCTCAACATCACCGTCCGCACCGAGCTCAAGGGCGAGCAAATGTCCAACTTGTCGTGGCTCGTTTTCGCCGCGGTGGACGTGCTGGTCAAGGAGTGGTACAACCTGAACGTGCGTCCATCCCCCGAGTCCTTCCCGCTTTGCACGCGCCCGAGCAACACGTATTGACTGGCTGGAGCGTCAACACACAACAGGCCAAGGTGCTGGTCCCGTGCTCGCACTGCATGGCCAAGAGCCTGCGCAATCCGCCGTTCATGTTCGCCATCGAGAAGTGCCAGCAGGCCGCTGCTTCGCCCAACGCGTCCATTCTCTATTGCCCCCACGGTACAAGGCCCCCACCACGCTCTCGGCTTTTTTCATGCTCTTTTCTTTTTATTATTATTTTTATTCTTGTAATAATAATTAGTATTAAATTTTTTATCGCTCACGTACTCGCCTGTGATGATCTTCCAGGGACGAGTGGAGAAGAACTGAAGCCGGTGCGCCTGGATCACATCGCGCCCGACCTGGCGATGGCCCACTTGGACCGCCACCGCATCGAGTGGTCCGACATCACCAAAGTCGACGACAAACCGCTGGCCGAGGGTACGATCGTCCTCTCCAACATCATCAGCTGCAATGTCGGGAGGCCTCACCATCCACACCACATGGGCGCAGGCGGTTATGCCTCGGTGTACAAGGGCGTCTATCAGGACGCGCTGGTGGCGGTCAAGGAGCTCAAGATGGCCACCGTGGTCGACTGGGACGTGGGCAAGGGCATCTGCGTGGACGACGAGGCCCGCAGGCTCACCTTTGAAGAGTTCCGGCATGAAGTGTGGATCATGAGCGGCCTCGCGCACCCGAACCTCGTGCAGCTCCGCGGCTTCTGCATGCAGCCCCCGGCCATCGTGACTGAGTTGGTCGCCGGCGGCTCTCTTTTTGACTTCCTCGCCGACCCGACGCGAAGTGCCGTCCTTGACTGGCCCTTGCGCCTCAAAATTGCCAAGGACATCGGTACTTGACGTTATGACTCTTTCCTTCTTGGGATGATGCGACTAACACTGTTGTTTTGTGTTTCTTGACCACCAGCCAAAGGTTGTGCTTTTCTACACAACACATCTCCGCCTGTGATGCACCGCGACATGAAGGTTCGCTCTTCCTCCTTCTCCTTCTCAATCTTCGCTTTTGCACTCCACAGAAGGCTGACCCCTAACCCTTCAATAATCGTTCTCCACGTGGCCCACTGATTACAGAGTCCCAACATTTTGGTACGCAGCTCTGCTCCTTCTGGTATTGGCTGGAATGAAACTGACGAGCTGGTGATGGTGATGATGGAATGGGCGGTTGAATCCAGCTGGCCGACGTCTCGCCGGGTGCACCAGTCGTGGCCAAGCTGTGTGATTTTGGGTTGTCGCTTTCGGCTGATTCGACGGTCGCTCGCAAAGTTGACTGTCCAGGCACGCTCTCTTCTCTCTCTGTCTCTCTCTCTCTCTCTCTGGCGCCTCTTTGGAGTCCCTCGGCCTTGGCTGACTCGTCCCGCCGCAACACACCACAGTGTGGCTGGCGCCAGAGATTCTGGCGGGCAAGGCCTACTCCGAAAAGGCCGATCTTTACAGCATCGGCGTGATCCTGTGGGAGCTCCTCACCAAGCAGTCCTACTTTGGCGAAGTCAAGTTCTTCTCCGTCCTCGAAGATCTCGTGCGTCCCCTCTTCCCCCTACTCTGCCCTGCCTGCCCCCTAGACTCACGTGTGGCGGGCCTCACAGGTGAAAGAGGGCCAGCGCCCACCGATCCCTGACTCGTGCCTCCCGGCGTACCGACGACTCATCGAGGCTTGCTGGGCCCAGGATCCCGGTACGCCTCCACGCTCAAGCTTGTGCGTGTGCCCTCCTTCATGAAGGCCACGAGTGTGACTGACGCTGCATCGCTCTCCGCCCGGCGCACAGACCGACGGCCTTCGTGCAAGGAGGTGGTCGAGCGTCTGGGCGCCATCATGCGAGATGTTTGTCCCGATGAGGCCGACTACGACGCCACCTCAGAAGCCGACTTCACGGCCCAAACCAGGCGACCGTCGTCACCGCCCGAGTCCCGGCTGCAGCAGCAGCAACCACAAGCCACGGCCGACGGGTGCGCATTAATATTTTAATTATTATAATTATAATGCGAATTCTTTATTTTTCGGAGCAAAATGCTCAATCGTCAACGCATGGTCATGTTGTTACAGGGAAAAGACGCGCGCTCCAAAATGGGTCGGTGGGCTCGACCCGAGGCGCAAGCTTTTGACGCAGGTACTGTGTTGCGTTTTCTCAGCCGTCCGAAAAGTATGGGCTCTTCTCTTACCCAACGGTTCGTATATGTGTGATGTGTTTGGTACGCGGTGAACAAACAGTCGATCAAGGCGCTCGCGGCGTCCTCGTGCACCCAACGAGAAGACCTGATCGGGTGCATGGAAGAGTTTGTGAAGCAGCGCAAGGAAAGCCTCGCACCGCAAGCGGCAGCCTCTTTTGGCGCCTGGGCCTCGCTCAAAGCCGAGTCCAGGCCAGGCAGCGCTTCAGCAGACAGGCCGAGCAGTTGACGTGTTGTTGTAGTTTACTTGAGCCATCACTAAAATTTTGAATCTTTTTAATCGATCTTTTTATCAAAAGGAAAAAAAAACAATTTATTTATTTCGTCACTTCAAGTCTGTCCCGCAACATGTCTTCCACTTCATGGTACCTCCCGCTTGCTTTCTTCAATAACCGATTTACTTAGTTAGCTCGTTCCCTCACCAGGACCGGCCCGTTTCTGCGCTCAAAGGTAGATCCTCCCTTCCCTTTGATTGAACTCTTGCGACTATAATTACTCACGATTTGAATGTGCAGTTGTGCCTCGGTGAAGGCCTCGTAGTGGAGGGGCAGGTCAAGGATGTTCGGTACGGCAGTTCCCTCCTGTGACAACTCCACGAGGTCACCTTAGGGTTGACAACACCACTGGCGGGCCACAGCGTTCACTCGGTGTTCGTGCGGGACACCGGTGTGTCGGTCACCGACCAGGAGGACAACCTGCCCACGCGCTTTCATGGTTCCCCTTCCTTCTACTTCCTCGCTGCTCTCCCTTGTCCACGCACAGAGCTTCGACTTGACCCCCACGGCCTCGACACAGTGGCGGTGGTGGAGGTGCAAGCGGCCTACCCGCGCCTCTTCCGCAAGGGCGAGGAAATCGACTATGCGGACAACAACCCGCGGAGCAGGTACGCCACCTGCCTCGTGCGGCCGCTTTCCTCCTCCTCCTGACCCTGACGGCCCACGCTTGCTTGCTCGCTTGCTTGCTTGCAGGGGCTTTGTGGCGCCCGCCCTGCTCGACCATGCGCAGCTCTTGGCCAAGGTGGGCGACCGCTCCGGCTCCGGTACGCACGTCTGGACTAGCCGCGTCGTCCTTGGCGCACAAGACGTCTCATAATTGGGTCCACCACCACCACCTCCGTGCATCACGTGAGTGCAGCTCTGCCCAGTGGCCTGTGCGACGATCGTCGCCAGCAGCTGCACCCGGCCGTCCCGGGCGTGTTTGAGTTCTGGATCGACTCCAACAAGCCGCGCGTCAAGGAGCTCCAGAAGGGCACTCAACTGCGCTTGCTCACACTGGGCGAGAGCGTGTTCGTCGACTCGTTCCAGTTCCTTAACGCCAAGACCAACCTCTTCAAGGGTGCGTCTGTCTTTATTTTAACTATAACTAATATCATTTATTATGCTTTGATAATTCTAATTATTATGTGTGTTCATCGCCCTCACCGCTTGCGTGTACCAGACATGGGTGCGGGCGGCGAAGCCCTGAGCGGCCAGTACGCCGATAGGATCATGCAGTACGCTGAGCCCGATGAGGTGGAGGACACCAGGCAGGGCGTCGACGAGAGCGAGTGGGACGATTGATGTAGCATGACCCTCTTATCCTCCTGGTTTAATCATGCCTAGGCCGAGCACGACAACAGAAAGAAAACCCCTTTACAAGAAGTTTAAGCAGCTGTGGAGCCATTCGAACTTTATATTTACTCTAACTTTTTGACCGATTTAAATTAATTTCACGGTAAAGAATTGAAAGCCTGACGTACTTGAGCCGGGAAGAACGTTTTGCTCCGCCATTCGAACATAATCAACACACCAACACACACCACACGAGATGAGCTTCGCAGCCCAAGACCCAGCGTTCAGACCGGAGGTGCTGCCTTTGCTGGTAGCGAAATTGACCAGCACCGACCTGGCACAGAAGCTTGACGCAGCCACCCAGTTGCGTAAGTTGCTCTCGGTCGAGAAGACCCCCCCTATCGACCATGTCATTGCCGCAGGCGTTGTGCCACATTTCGTACAAATCCTCGCAGACCTTCACATGCCAGCAGAGCTCCAGTACGAAGCGGCATGGGCCCTCACCAACATCGCCTCGGGCTCGTCGGACCACGTCCGCGTGGTCGTCGAGGCAGGTGCCGTGCAACTTCTCGTGCACCACCTTTGCTCTCCTATCGACGATATCCGCGAACAGGTGCACACAACCACCTTCACCAGACCCCAGGCAGCAACACGCTGACTTTTAGTTTATCTGGCCTAATGTTTTCATTTTTTATCACCATTAACTCGCTACCAGGCCATGTGGGCGTTGGGCAACATCGCAGGTGACTCGGCTGCGTGCCGTGACTTTGTTCTCCACAACGGCGCCCTCCCGCCGCTCCTCCAGAACCTGACGGAGACCCACAAGCTCTCGCTCCTCCGCAACGGCACATGGACGCTCTCCAACCTGTGTCGTGGCAAACCGAAGCCCAACTTCGAGCTCACGCGATCTGCACTCCCAACACTGGCGCGCCTGATCTACGCCACCAACGACAAAGTGCTTGCCAGCGCTTGCTGGGCTCTGTCCTACCTCTCCAAAGGTCCCAATGAGCACCTTCAGGCCGTGATTGAGGTCGGCGTCGTTCGCCGCATGGTCCAACTTCTCTTGTGCGTCCCTTGGATTGCTTGTTTCTTTGTTGTAATTGAGATTCTAATTGGACGGAAACAGGCACGAAAGTTCCGCAGTGCAGACCCCAGCACTCCACACGGTGGGCTACATCGTCATGGGGAATGATCTCCAAACGCAAATCGTCCTCAACTGCGGTGGCCTGCCGTGCCTGCACCGCCTCTTGCAACACCCCAAGAGGTCTATGCGCAAGGAGGCCTGCTGGGTGATCTCCAACATCACCGCCGGCAATCGCGCGCAGATCCAGGCGGTCATCGACGCCAACCTCATCCCGTCGCTCATGCAGCTCTTGCGCGCATCGCGCGGCGACTTGGACATTCAGAAGGAGGCCGCTTGGGCCCTTCACAATGCCACCAGCGGCGGCAGCCCAGAGCAAGTGGACTACATGGTGAGCCAGGGCTGCATCGACGCGATGTGCAACCTCCTCTGGCAGCCTCCTTGCGAACGCGTTGAGCGCCACAAGTGGTATAAACTGCAGCTGCTGGCGCTCACAACACTCGAGAAGATCCTCGAGTCGGGCGCCCGCAACACGCAGGCTGGGGGCCGTAATCCATTCGAGGAGCTCGTGGACAACGCGGGCGGCCTCAATCGTCTCCTCCAGCTGCGTCATATCAACAATGAAGATGTGCAAGCCAAAGCCACTAAGATCCTGACCACGTACTACTGTGAGAGCGATAATGACGCCATGGACGATGCCGCCGAGCCGCAGAGCAGCAGCAGCAACCCATTCACCTTTGGGGCGGTTCGTGCAGCCCTGCAGTAAAGTATATCAGTATCCCCCGCTATTACGTGATGCATGAATGGTGCTCGATGGGACTTGGGGTTTGGTACAGTCAAAGCAAGGCCGCGAGGTCCTCCTTGGCGGTTCTGTTCTTGCCGTTAGCGGTCCAACCAGGAGCGCTTCGCCGAAAGGAAACAAAAATAATTCGGGGCGCGAACCACAAGACCAGAGCAAAGAGGCGGGAGACAAAAAGGGCAAGGAAAGAAAGGAGCAGTACTCTTATCCAAGGAAGTATCTTTGGTTCAAAGTCTACACCTCTGAAAGAGGTGGCCTGCTTGCTCCACTATTCCGTGGAGCTGAGCGGTTCCCCCCCCCCCAATCAATGATGGAAAACAAGCTGATGAAGAACTACAGTTTTAATATACAGAGTGTTCGGTGGATCACATCTGACCAGCAGCGGCGGCCAGTTGACGGGCACGGCTGGGGGTTTGGACCGTGTTCCACTGCTCGAGCTTGATGGCCTGGGCTCGCGTGACGCGGGCCGTGCCGCCCTGGACGACGACGCGCTCGTGGTTCTCGTGGAGGTCGGCCACGCGGCGCAGCGTGTTGGCCACGCCGAAGCTGCATTGCCTTCGCAGCAGCATGCTCGCCGATGGCTGGTCGGCTGTAGTCGTCGTCTTGGTCGTGGTGGTGTAGGGGCTCGCCCTCGAGCCGCGCGTGTGGGACTTGCTCGTGGCCTTGTACGACGACATGTTGACTGGTGCTAGTTGTGGTAGGTTGTTGCCTTGTGAAGCTTGCAATGCAGCAACACAAAGTGGCCAGGGCGGGATTCGTGCCGGCAAAAGGCAATAGACGCCAGGCACCTGTTCGTTTACATAGTCATCATTCCAGCATGTCCGTTGAGAGAAGTTGGTTTATTGTTGAAGAAGAGGTGGGCGACATGGAGCCGCGCTGTTCCCACACTAGGCTTACCATTGGAGGTGCGTCTATGAGTCCTGCTTGTAGGTTTTATAGCAAGCTAATCTCTTTATGGAACCACAGCACACAAACTGAAGTGGCCACCACCAGCCCAAGAGATCAAAAAACAGGTAAGCAAGCCGGTTTTCCCAATGCCACGCCCGTGCTGACGTATACGTATGAGCGACAACAGCCTGACAGATCTGAGTTTGAGCTGTTACACCGCTACTTTGCCCTTCAACGCCAAGAGGTAGTGCGAAAGGCACGCGAACGTAACAGCCAGCACGAGCTGGTGGAGTCCCTGGGGCCCACTATGTCCCCTTGGAAAGACAATGAATACGCCGGTGACGTCGAAGGCAGCCTGCAGGTCAACATGCAGTACAGCGGCCCCGTTTTCAACGCTTCCTGGAGCATGGCGAGCGAGGAGTGAAGCTTGTGCATCCCACACGAGCATTTACTGGAGGGCAGCACAAGATGATCTTCACCTCCAGTGGGTGTGGAAGTTCAGGCCGGCTTACCCCTTGGGCTACGTGCCTTGATTGCCACGAACTAGAAACTCACGGAGAGCTTTCTAGCGTCATGCGGCGGGGAGCTCAGTAAAAGTCAGCAGACAGTTCGTCCTCATCCCTATCATTCACGATGGTGAGAAACCGTGGCTCCCGCCTTGTGTGGAATAGTTCGTGAGTGTGCATCGATTGAACATTTTAAATAACAAAAAATAAAAGCCACGGCAGTGTGGTATGTGATTCCAGCCTGATGAGAGCAGTCGCGATGATGAGTGTACGTCATGGCGCGAGGGCCATTGTGCACTCGAGTAACGACGATCATGATGCCTCTGCCCGCAAGCGCTCATTTAACATATTTTTTATCGTGGCGCCCCTCTTCGTCCAGTTTTGGTTGGTTTGAAATAAAAAGTTCTTGGAAGCATTTATTGCACCTTCACTAAAAACCCAAACTAACCTTTCCGCCATTCGAACATAATCAACACACCAACACACACCACACGAGATGAGCTTCGCAGCCCAAGACCCAGCGTTCAGACCGGAGGTGCTGCCTTTGCTGGTAGCGAAATTGGCTAGCACCGACCTGGCACAGAAGCTTGACGCAGCCACCGAGTTGCGTAAGTTGCTTTCCCTCGAGTCCAACCCCCCCATCAACCACATCATCGCGGCAGGCGCTGTGCCGCACTTCGTTCGACACCTCGCAAACGATGACACACCAGCACTCCAATTCGAGGTGGGGTGGGCCCTCACCAATATCGTATCGGGCTCGTCGGACCACGTCCGCGTGGTCATCGAGGCAGGTGCCGTGCCACCTCTCGTGCGCCTTCTTAGCTCGCCGAACGACGAAGTCCGCGAACAGGTGCGCACAACCACCTTCACCAGACCCCAACACGTCACCTTATAACACGCTTAATGCCTTTTATTTTATCTGTCGCCAGGTTGTATGGGCGTTGGGCAACATCGCAGGTGACTCGGCTGCGTGCCGTGACTTTGTTCTCCACAACGGCGCCCTCCCGCCGCTCCTCCAGAACCTGACGGAGACAAGCAAGCTCTCGCTCCTCCGCAACGGCACATGGACGCTCTCCAACCTGTGTCGTGGCAAACCGAAGTCCAACTTCGAGCTCACGCGATATGCACTCCCAACACTGGCGCGCCTGATCTACGCCACCGACGACGAAGTGCTTGTCGACGCCTGCTGGGCTCTGTCCTACCTCTCCGACGGTCCCAATGAGCACATTCAGGCCGTGATTGAGGTCGGCGTCGTTCGCCGTCTGATCGAACTCCTCATGTGCGCCACCTGGCTTATCCTTTTTTTTGTCATTTGCATTTAATTTAATTTACTTTATTTTAATTTATTTTTTGTTGTTGCAGGCACGGAAGTCCCTCAGTGCAGACCCCAGCACTCCGTGCGGTGGGCAACATTGCCACAGGGGATGATTACCAGACGCAAATCGTCCTCAACTGCAGTGTACTGCCGTGCCTGCACAGCCTCCTGCGCCATTCCAGGAAGACCTTGCGCAAGGAGGCCTGCTGGGTGATCTCCAACATCACCGCCGGCAATCGCGCGCAGATCCAGGCGGTCATTGACGCCGACCTCATCCCGTCGCTCATGCAGCTCTTGCGCGCATCGCGCGGCGACTTGGACATTCAGAAGGAGGCCGCTTGGGCCCTTCACAATGCCACCAGCGGCGGCAGCCCAGAGCAAGTGGACTACATGGTGAGCCAGGGCTGCATCGACGCGATGTGCAACCTCCTCACCGTGACCGGCGTTGCGGGCGACGACTTGCTCAAGCTACTAGTGGTGGGGCTGCCGACGCTCGAGAACATCCTCCAGGCGGGCGCCCGGAGCATGCAGGCTGGGGGCCAGAATCCGTATGTGGCGCTCGTGGCCAACGCAGGCGGCCTGGCCCATCTCCACCAGCTGCGCCGCGAGAGCAGCGGAGAGGCGCAAGCCAAAGCCGCCGAGCTCCTGTCCACGTTTTTCGACGGTGCCGCCGTGGATGAGGATGACGCCATGGACGATGCCGTACCAACCGGCAACCCGTTCACCTTTGGCACACTTCGTGCCGCCCTGCAGTAAATGTAAAACTTCATCGTTCCTTTGTTCCTTCTTGTTCTCTGCCTTCAACGTTCCACTTCTATTCTCCGCGGATGGCGGCAAAATGTTGTCGCTGGAGGTTGTACATGATCTCGTCCTGTTCCGAGACAGACGGGTTGATCTTGTTGAGTGCCCGCTCCAGGTGCTCCTTCTTGACCACAAGGGCCGGGTGCTTTGTTGTGGGAAAGCAAGAAGAGTCAGCCAGGTGATATAATTCTCGACGAGGATGACGGGCGTGACAACAATTCAAGGGTGACGACGTACGTCAGGATTGGCCAAGTCGGGGTGCGTCGCAAGGGCGTCCTTCAGGGCCATCAGCGACGCCTCGCGCACGAGCGACGACAGATCGGCACCGCTGAACCGGGTGCACCGGGCGTCGTGTCCGATGGCGTCGAGGTCCAGGTCGGGCGCGTGCGGGATGTTGCGCAGAAGCGTGGCCAAGATCTTGGCCCGATCGCCCGGGCCCGGAAGCGGCACGTAGAGCGGCTTGTCCAGGCGGCCCGGACGCAGGATGGCCGAGTCGATGATATCTGAATACACATGCGCGTAAGCACATCATCATGTTAGCGAAAAGCCGAGGCCGCGCTCGCTGACTCGCGCTAAAGACGGGCGCGGTACCCGGTCGGTTGGTGGCAGCGATCACGGACACGTTTTTCCGGTGGTCAAGGCCGTCCTGCGCGGACACAACAAATCAACAACCAGTGGAAACCCCCATTTGGCACTGAAAAGTGAACGCGTACGAGCTCTGTCAGCAGCTGGTTGACGACGCGCTGCGTGGCCTGATTCGACGAGTCACCGTCGCGCTTGGGCGCGAGGGCGTCAAACTCGTCGAAGAAGATGATGCACGGAGACGACGCCTTGCCCCTGTGCATGCACAGCCGTCGGTGAGCCCACAGGGCCTTTGCAGAGGAAGAGGGAGTTGAATGTACCGGAGGAAGACCTCGCGCACCGACCGCTCGGACTCGCCCACGTATTTGTTGAGCAGCTCGGGGCCCTTCACCGAGATGAAGTTGAAGCCTGTGCGCCACACCACACCAACCACAACGTGTCATGCAAAGACATGTCTTTGAGAAGTTACGCAGCACGTACCGCATTCGTTGGCGATGGCCTTGGCCAGGAGGGTCTTGCCGCAACCGGGCGGACCGAACAGGAGCACGCCCATCGTGGACGACAGGCCCTGACGTGGTGCCGGCCCATGTCGGCCATCATGGAGGGAAAGCGCGGGGTCGAGAAGGAAAGGGAAGGTACCATGCGCCCATAGATCTCGGGCTTGCGGATGGGCTGCAAGATGGCGTAGTTGAGCTCCTCGCGCAGTTGCTCGAGAGCGCCCACATCCTCCCAGGTCACGTTGGGCACCGTCGCGAATCTGCGTGTCACACACAGCCCAGCCGGCCGCGGCTTCGTCAGACAAAGGCGCAACGTTTGGAGACGCGTCAGGCCGGGCTCACCCTTCTCGCTTGGCCGTGGGCTGCACGCGCTTGATGGCCTCGTCAAAGTCCTCCATCGAAATGGCGAGCGGCTCCAGCGCCTCAGCCGAGAGCGTCCCCATCTCACGCAGCGCATCCCTGTGCGCAGCAAAAGGTGTGCGCGCGCGTGAGGCCAACACCTTCGCGACATATCTCGTGGGCGTCGTACGCAGTGTCTCGTCGCTTCTCCTGCTGCTTCCGTTTGAGCTCGAGCATCGTCAGCGGGCGCTCCTGGGCCGGAGGTGGAGCCGACGGGGCGGAAGCGGCGATGGCTGGCGTCTGGTGGTCGGGCGTGGACGAGATGTCCATCGAGTCATCGCTCAGAGTGCTGCGCGCGACGCCGTCGGCGGGCGAGTCGGTCAAGTCCACGACCACGGATGGAGCCGATTCGGCAGCCGTGGCGTCCGCAGCGGCCTTGGCCTTGGCCTCACGCGTGCGCTGGCCCAATTCGTTGAAGATGCGCGTGACGGCGACGTTGGCCGCCTCTTTGCACAGCGCCGACAAATCCGCGCCCACGTAACTGCGGAGGTCAAAGAACGAACACGAAAGGAAAGAAAACAACGAAATGAGATCAAAATAAATCATAAATATCTTTTTTAAAAAACAAAATAAAAAAGCGAACCCCGGGGTCTTGTGCGCGATGGACCGGAAGTCGATGTTGCCAGACATGCGGAGGCCCTTCGAGAGGACCTCGAGGATGCGAGCGCGCGCGGGCTCGTCGGGAATGCCGAGTCCGATCTCTCGCGCGAAGCGGCCGGCTCGCCTAAACGCCAGTGAAGTGAAGTGAATGAGATTGTTTGCGTGCGCCAGCCGCGGCACCAGTGGCAACAGAAGACAGTCATAAAAGCGTCGCCGTACCGCAGGGCGGGGTCGATAGAGTCCGGTCGGCTGGTGGCGCCAATGACGACGACCGTGCCGTTGACGCTCTCTTTGTCGTCCGCCATGCTCAGCTCGTCGAGGCATGTGAGGAACTGCGCCACGATTCGCCGGGACATTTCCCTCTGCGTCGTCTCCTGCGGAAGCGCGTCGTGTTTCCCAATCAGCGGACATGATCGGCTGAGCCACAAGCGGACTGCGCAGAAGGAGAGGAGCATACCCTCCGTGGGGCGATGGCATCGATCTCATCGATGAAGATGATCGACGGAGCCTCGGCCTGAGCGCCGTTCCATGGGTGAGTTTGTGGTGCGAATCCTTGCTCCGCACTGTTTCAACAGAAGGAGCACTGATGTGACATACACGTGCGCTGGCAAACAGCTTGCGGATCTTGGCCTCAGACTGGCCGGACATGCCGGTGACGATCTCCGGCGCGCTCACGTTGAAGAAAGGCCGTTGCATCTCCTGCAGAGTGATGCGACGAGGACGGGCGCGTGTCAGTCCTTGCAAGGCCCACGCCACCTAAACCTAAAGGAAAAGACCAAAAGGAAGGCGCGACGCACTCCAGCGATGGCATGGGCAAGCGTGGTCTTGCCGCAGCCCGCTGGTCCATGCAGTAGAACGCCCAGAGAAGGCTGGTTTGCACCAACAAAGAGAGTCAACCACCAGAGCGGACGAAGAATGGAAGAGGAGGAAGTTGAGCCACACCTTGATGCCCAGGTGGGAGTACAGCTCGGGGTGCGTGAGCGGCCACTCGATCAGTTCGGTGATCTCCTGGAGCACGTCTTCAATGCCGCCCAGGTCCGCGTACCTGTGTGGGTCGAAGAGAGCAAAGTAAAGAAGTTAATGAGTGTGGAAAGAACGACCAGGGCCAGGGCGAGGCGAACTTGACGGTGGGGATGGTCCAGCTGACGGCCGAATCGCCGCTGTCGCTCGGGCCAGCGACGCCATCGTCGCCATCGAGGCCCATCTGCTTGGGCGTGAGTCCGCTGGCGTTCATTCCCGAGTTGCCGCTTGTCGCTCGCTTGCTCCTGTTTTTCTTGGCGCTCTTCTTCTCCGTCTTGCCGTTCTCGCCATCCCCACCGTCGTCGGCCTGCATGCCGTCGTGCTCCTTGGACTCGCGGCGCTTTCGCTTGGCGCGCTGCGAGTTTTCGGCGGCCATCTTGGCGCTCACCTCGCGCTCGTCCTCCTTGGACTTGGGTGGCGGATAGGCCGCGAGCTGCATGCTCGGCGACGAGGGCGCGTTGCTGGGCATCGGCACAAAGTGCGGCGCCGCAGCCGGCGCGGGCGAGTCGACCGAGTAGCACGCCGGCGTCGTGTCGATCACCATCGGGTTCGACAGCGTAGACGAGGACGACGATGATGTGGCCGTCGGCGCGGAGAGGGAAGGGGACGCGGGCGCGTTGGTCGGCTTGTAAGCTCGTCGCAGGCTCGCGTTGAGCATGTTGGTATTCTGTGTGTATCCAAGTGTGACGGCCAAGTCACGTCAGCATTGGGGGCAGGGACAACTGTGAAGCAAACGCGGACCTTGACTTCCATGAGCTCGATATTGGGGTCAAGATCAAACTCACTGTCATCACTGTCGTCGCTGTCATCACTGTTGTCGCTGTCGCTGCTGCCATCCTCGTGACGACCCTTGCCGCTCCTCTTCTGGGCAAAATACTCCTCCCGCACAAGCGGCATGGCTAACTCCCACACGACACACGACACACGACGCAGACTCAGCGCTGGGCATCACACTTCAAGGACTCAAAAACGCAACGTACCTCGATCTACGGCACTCTTGAGCACAGCTTGCGACTTGCGGCGGTACTCGGGGAAGCGCTGGTTGGTGTACGCAGCCCGTCAGGAACAAACTTCGACTGGCGGAGTAAAGACAAGTACCTGCTGCAGCCATGATACGATGTCTTCGATCGGCAAAGAAGCATTCATGTTCACAATTTTGTTGTTGTGGAGATAGTTCTCTGAATGGAGCGAGTGGTGAGATGAGATTTGCAAAAGATGAAGAGCGATTAATTTTGATGCACGGAAAACGAAACGTACTGATGCGCGGAACCAACCGGCGGTCAACCGTTAATGTGCCTCGCCCTTTGCCACCCTTGTGCGACATGATGCGGACGACGTGAACTCACCGGGCACGATCGCCAAGCTCAGAAAAAAACGGAAAAGAAAACGCAGGAAAGGCGGGAATGTCAAGCAGAATGTTAAGCGGCCACGCATAAATCAAATATTTGCAGCTATTGGAGCTCCTCCTGCCTTTCGCTTCCCAAGAGGCAACCAAGCAACACGCCTCTTGGACTCATCTTCTATCTTCTTATTGTAGCTGTTTCTTTGCCGTGAGCACGAGTCCAACAGTCTTCAGGGTGCGAGCCTTTCACTGGCGTGCAGTGGTTTGTGAGGATTTGGGCAGCTTTGCCGTAGGAAACGTTGATTAGAGACTGCAATTGAAACTGACCTTTCTTTTGGTCTTGTCCGCAGCCCAATCGTCATGGATTTGAAGGGCAAGCTTGAACGCCACGTGACGGGGCGCCTGCCAGTTCTTCATGGTGAAGCCGACAAGATCTCATTTACTCGCGCCATTTACAAGGCCTGCGACACCAAGGACCAACCCCCTAAGACCAAGCACATACGTCATATCCTTCTACTTCCTCCCTTTCCCCTTCCTTTTCCTCCCTCCCTCCATTCTCGGTCGCTGCTGCTCCACTTGTGAAGCGTGCGCTGTTCTTCCTTGACTCTCTGCTCGCACGCGTTATCCTGGAGACGCACAACGTTGAGGGTGGCGTCTCCTTCTTCCGGTACGACTCTCTCGGTCTAAAGACCGCGTCGTCTATTTTTGCTGTATTTATTTTGTTTGTCGCCTTGTCCTGCAGTGAGCTGGGAAAGCGGCCGCTGCACAACAGCGAGGTGTCGTGCTGGAAGGCCATGAACCTCATCCATCGGGTGCTGATGGACGGACACGTCAAGGTGCTCAAGGACGCCAGATATGAGCTGCCCTTCATCGAGAGTCTGCGCAACACTTCCCTACCGCGCGGTGTGCGCGGCATGGGTACGCAGAGGCCATCACAAACGAGTGTCCCGGAGTGGCGCGAGAGCGGCTCACACAAAACAACAAACGTTTGCGTCATCTGGGGCCAGATAATTCTCTCTCGACCATGCTCGCTGCCCACAGCGACTTCTTGCTCAGCAAGATCAAGTTCCACAACGCCCATACCGACTTTAACGGTACTACTTCGACCGATGTCTTCTGACAAGTCTTTCGGCGTGTGGTTGAGATGACTGATGTGGAATTCCTGCAAGGCAACGTGGCACTCGACGCCTACCTCAGCATCACCAACAACAGACTGCCCGATGATGCCGAGTGGTACGAATAACCCTCCATTTCTTCCCTTTCTTTTTTGTTCACCACGTACGCCAAGACATTGTAGCGCACCTCACGGCTCCTTAAATACGTACGCAGCATGGACATCGTGCTGAGCTTGCTCGACCACCAGGACGCCGCACTCCGCTTCCAGCGAAGCGTTCTTGACCAGCCCCACCAGATTAATGGCACCCTTGTACGTGTGTTTTGCGTTGCGCTTCATCCTCAGTTTTTAGTTTCCACTCACACACAGACTCGCGTGGCAGGTGTTTGGGCTGATTCCGCTTGTGGTGGAGACCTACGCCGTGTATTCGGTCGTCACGTACTTCCTCAAGCAGCTTGTCAACCGTATGCAGCGCTTCCTTTTCTCCACCGCAAAGTGCACTGTCGTTCATCACTTTCTATACTCACAGGCACGACGGAAAGAGAGGTGTACGACATCTTCTGCCAGCGCTACTACTCGCAGTACATCGACCTGCGCGAGTTCTACTCCAAGGTACGCCCCTCTCCCCCCCCCCCTTTGTGTGTTGGCATCTGCGCTTGCACAGTGACACGAGCGTGGCCTCCACAACAGAGCAACAACATCCACAGTCTGGCGACGATCGTGCCGATCCCCTTGCTTCCAGTGGTAACGATCTTTCTCCTCCCTTTTCTTCTACTGTCTTGTGATTTATTGTGGCTCATGATGCGCTTCATGGTTTTGTGGTGAATGACGCAGGACCCGCCGCAATTCATCACGTCGGGCGGATTTGTGCTGGAGGGCCAGAAGCGCGCACGTCGACCGCGCGTACATTCACGCGGCAAAGGCGCTGCCGCGAAGCCGGCATCGCCCCCGCAGTCTCAAACGCAGGCGCAGCAGCCCGTGGATTTCTTCGCGCCTTCCCCGGCCGCTCCCTCTCAGCGCCAAACCATCAACTTTGGCAATCGTACGGCCCAATTCACCAATTTTATTTACTTTCTTGATTTTTTTAACCATGGGTAAGGTATGCATGAATAATTGATTATAAAAATACGCAGCATTCCTGACTACCGCAGAAGACGATCGGCGGCGCGCGTCGACCGGCTCTCCGGGTAACGGGGGACCCGGATGGGTCACCTTCGGGTCCGGCATCACGACGCCCACCTTCAACCCGGCGCCTTCGACCGTGGTCTCGCCGTCCTTCAGTCCGCAGGTGCAGCCCCAGCCAGCACCGGCCCCAGCCCCGGCCCGGCCTCGAACGGAGTACGCCCGAGTACGTCAGCCTCCCCACACTTCCAGCTTTCACGTCTGCACAAGAAGAGCGCAAAAGAGCTAATAATGTTCACAACCCGGGTTCAGTCTCCGTCGCAGCCTGCGGCATCCAACTCGTTCTTCCTGCAGCTTATGGGCCTCAAGCCCAACGAGGACGCAGCGGCTGCGGGTACTGCGGGCGGAGGACCCGCCCTCAACCGCACCAACACATCGCCAGGTTTGCGCAAACCTCGCCGCCCCCCACCACCCCGCTACCTTGTCGGTCAGGCCTGACGGGGCAAGGGCACCAACACTTCAGGATTCCTCTCGGCGCGTCGGCCAAACACCAAGCCCGAGTTTGTCCCGCCGTCCGTGGCGCCCAAGACCGACGACTACCTGACCTACCGTCGTCCCGACCCTGCGCCAGCCCCCGCCGCGCAGCCTACGCCCCCTCCGCCACAGGAGGTACGTCATAGGACCATGTTTGGGGGCTTTCACGGCCACTCCGCCTGGGACACCAACCAACAATCACGTTTTTTCAACATGAATGCAGCCCACCGCGCCCGTTGCGGCCACGCCCTCACCTTCGGCCGCCGAGAGCGAGCTGGCCAAGGTCAAGGAGGAGCTGGCCGCCCTGAAGCTCCGGCTCGATAAGGCCGAAGGTCCAACTCTTCTCGTCTTCTGCGCAAGATGAAGCTCTTCTTATGTTCCTCCGTCGTCAACAGAGCACGCGCGGGAGCTGACGCTGACCAACAGCAAGCTGGTCGCCGAGAACCAGGGACTCAAGGCCAAGCTCGAACAGGTCATTGAGGACCACGACGAGGAGAGGCGCCAGCGCATGCGTACGATTTATCTATGCTCGAGCGTCACCGTTTGACTCCCCAAACTGACGCCCGAGTTTCAATCCATCACACAGTCAAGGAGCTGCAGAGCGCCTACAACACCGTGGACTCGTATCTCTTTGCCCTTGACAGGTGCGGCTCTCTTTCGTCGTATTCTACACTGAGGCCCTGAGCTCACGCCTACACGGCCACTTGTGTTGTTCATGTGTCGCTCGATTGTAGCCCGGCCAACATGGGCAACCGCGACGCTACGGCGCAGATTTTGCTCGCCTCGAGCAAGAAGCTTGCCGAAGAGATTGCCAACCTCTTCGCGGCTGTGAAGAGCGGCAAGGAGGACGACATCCGTGCCGCCATCGCCAGGTGCCCTCCGTCCGCCGCGCATAACCTGCGCCTTTTGTCGTTGGCCAACCTTGTTGTGCGTGTCTGTGTGTCTGTGCCTTGCCCGTACAGGGTCGTGGCCGCCAACAAGGAGTTCATGGACAATGCCAAGGGCTGCACGGCCCGCACGCAGAATCAGGATCTGCAGCAGGCCCTGCTCAAGGCACGCCACATCCCGTACCTCGCCTCTGGGCGCTGCCCCTTTGTGCGCTCCCATTGCTTACCTGTCGAACATGGCGCAGGCGGCCCGAGGGACCGGCTCGTGTGTAGCACAGCTGCTGAGCGGCTTCGTTCAATCCGTCAACATGCTGGAGGACTGGTACGGCACAGCGCACATGGATCATCATCGTCCGTCGACTGACGTCAGCCCTTCCTATCAGGACGGACGTCAATTCGATCGAGAAGCAGTACGGCGGCATGCAGGACCACCTCGTCGCGGTTGAGACCGCAGTTGACGGTATGATGACCCCTTCACATTTTCTCTACGAGAGCTGGGCTTGGATTTGGCGTGCTGATGCACGGGCTCTCGGGACAGGCTTGATCAACGAGACGGCAGCGGCACAAGCGGCCGAGCCCAAGGAGGACCTGGAGGCGCTCGCCGAGCAGGAGCTGCTCAAGGCGGCCAAGATCATCGAGGAGGCCGCCCGGCAGCTGTCCAGCGTCAAGGCTCAGCCGCGCCCTCCGCCGCCAAGCGGCGCTGCGCCCGGGACCGGCGACCTGTCGGGCCCGATCCTTGATGCGGCGCAGGCCATCACCGACGCCGCACAACTGCTCATGCGCGCGGCCGCCGAAGCGCAGAAGGAGCGCGTGGCGCAGGGCAAGATGCCCAACCGGACCAACTCCTACAAGATCGACCCAGCCTGGTCGGAGGGCCTCATCTCGGCGGCCAAGTTTGTGGCGTTGGCCACTCAGCAGCTTGTGACGGCCTCGAGTAAGTTGGCTGACGGCCAGCTCAAGGACGCTGACCTCATTGCCGCCTCCAAGGTGTGATTTGCTAGATTTTATTTTTTATGTTTATTAATATTATTTATTAGTTTTATGTATAATATTAGTTTTTATTATTATTATCTTCAAAGTACCTTTGTGGTGAGCTGACGGGCGCGTGCAGGCAGTGGCATCGGCGACGGCGCAACTCGTGGCAGCGTCCACGGCCAAGGCAGACACGTTCTCCAAGCCCCAGGAGAACCTGGTCAAGGTACATGTCGCTGATTTGCTTGCTCGCAAGCAAGCAACCCGGTGTTTCGCCGCAAAGCAAAGAGCTGACAACAGACGCGGCCCTCATGGTGTGTCGTCACATGAAAAGGCTTCCGGGCTGGTGAAGCGGGCGACGGATCAGCTGGTGGAGGCGGCGCGCAAAATGGCGGCGCGCATGCAGGAGATGGACATCGACTCCCTGGACTTCACCAAGCTCTCTCACGCGGTGCGTTTTTGCGTTTCTTTGGGTCGTTTGGCCGCTTGAGAGCACTTATCATCAAACATGTGGCGGGCCAATGGGTGAATTGGCGCAGGAGTACAAAGTACAGCAGGTCAACCAAATGGCCAAGATCTTTGAGCTGGAGAAGGAAATCGGCAAGCAGCGCGAAATACTGGGCAAGATGCGTAAGGCCGAGTACTCGATTGTAAACCCCTACGCCACCGCACGTCCTTGAGCTGCAGCTGAACTATTGCATAAAGCAACGTTGTCCTTTTTGGGCAAGATGTCCAAAAGCTTTTTGTTTTTCTCCCGCGGGAAGAAGCCGTTCGAGTAGAGCTTGCATGAGGACAGAGAGAAGCGGGTGCAGCTGCGGAAGCTGGCAGCCCAAGCTTACAAGGATTGTATTACTGGTGGTGATCGTTTGTTCCGTGGGTGGGTACCTTTCGAGTCTGGAGAGGACGATACCTATTTCCACCTTCGACCCAACAGACTCAACAGCTTTAACATCACCTATTCAAAGCATTTCCTCATCTGCGCGACCTCCGCGCTTAGATCTATTAAGCGCCCCAGTGCAGTCTTCACTCAGCACAGTCGGGTCAAGCACCAGCTCTCCTTCATCACCAGCTTCGCGCACTAACTCCACTTCCCCACACAAGTCGACACGTCGTGCCTCCAGCTCTCCATCCCACAAACCAAGTGCAACATGCTCAGCCTCTTCAGCTTCGCGCACTAACTCCACTTCCCCACACATGTCGACACGTCGTGCCTCCAGCTCTCCACCCCACAAACCAAGTCCAACAGGCACAGCCTCTTCATCACCAGCCTTTACGTCATCATCATATTGCCAGGATCTTCGAGCTCGGTGGAGGTCAGTGCCTAGCATGTGGCGCACGTGGCAGCGCTGTTGGACTCAGGGCCGGTGGCACCGTCTCAACGACACCACTATCTACGAGCGCAGTCAGCATCGCTATTACTCGGGGCCTGTGGAAATGGCCCACATGGACAACTACACGTGGGTTACCTTCGACCAGGGCGAATGTGCCTGTTTTCCTTTCCATGAGTTTGACAAGGAGGACTTCTGCCGATTGCTTGGAGGAGAGGACATGTTCCTCATTGGCGACTCGCTTACAGACTATTTCCTCAACAACATCTTCAACTTGGTGAAAGAACGGCCACCTGGTGTCAAGAACCCTAGCTTTCCCCAGCGGAAGCCGGTGGCATCCATCTACTCTAACCCTAACTTCAAGATCTGTGAGCAGTTCCGGACGGCCCGTGTCCACATTATGTTAAGCCACAGGCGGGGCTTCATCCAAATGGCTGACGAGATGAAGGTGAAGAGGATCAGCGAGATGTGCCTGCACCCCGATGGAAGCCCTAAATTAAATCGCGACGGCACGAAAGTCTGTCCAAACATGCCCCGAGTTGTCCCAGGGAGCGACGGCGACCGCATCTACGGGATTGACGAGTTCACTGAGTGGGCTCGCAATCACAGTATCACGCCTAGTCTTATTGTAATCAACTGGGGAGCGCACTACAAACCGGATGATGACCTGCTGCACAGGGTGAGGCGAGCACTTAGATGGTTTGTTGACCAATATCCGGAGGCGCTCATCATCTGGCGCGACACTCCTGTTGGCCACGCCAACTGCAGCAAAATCACTGAGCCGTTGACGGAGCTGCAGGACATCCGCTTGCTGCCCCACAAGTGGTCCGACTTCCCGCAGCAGAATGCCTTGGTTGCGAAGTTGATCGAGGAAGAGTTTGCCAACGAAAGGGTGATATATCTGGACGTGGCCAACATGACCCAGTACCGAGGTGACCTGCACGTTTCCCGGTTTGATAATCCTCCTTCAGACAAGGATTGTCTCCACTACCACAATCGGGCACCAAACCCTATAGACCATTGGGTGATCGGGTTGTACAATGTGCTTCGTGAGGTTCAAAGTTCTCTGGAGATCTTGGCGTTGCCTGCTCCAAAGGTTACGAGTGCATCTTCTCGACGAGCTTCACCTACCCCCCCTTCTGGACTCCAAGCTCCCTCAAAATCACCGCAAAGCAAGAAGAAGAGGAAGGGCAAATCGCGGAAAACATGACAACGATTGCGATTGTGGTTTTGAAGTGTTGTTCTCTCGCTGCGGTGCCTCCATCCCCTGCAGCCATTGGGTGACCACCGCAAAAATTCCAGTGACGATGGGCCACGGCGGACGGGACTGTGCCGAGCGCTGGCATGTGAGAGTAATTCCAGAGCGAATATGTCATATTAATATCTAGATGAAGTAATAACAACTGATCCGGGTATCAACAACAAATCCGCTGTGGTGTAGTCGGTAACATTTATGGTTCTCACCCATGCGCCCCGGGTTCGATTCCCGGCAGCGGAAAATCTTTTTGGCGCCACGCAGACTCTGTGCTGCATTCCACGTACGTTACTTCCAAGAGGTCGCATGCAGCACTGGCACAAGTATCGCACCTCATCGCGCTTGCGGACCACACGTGCCTCCATCTTTTTGCTGTTGATACCATCTGTGTGGAAGGCCGCCTTGGAAGCCAAAGTGCGAGGCAAGGACGGAAATTTAAAAATAAAATATCAACTTATATGTAAGTTCAAGCTGTTTGCTACAAGTCAACAATAAATCAACTTTTGCTAGCTCAATACTACACAAACACACATAATCAACAAAGCTGGCAACACACATGCCCTTTGGGAGGTCCAGCGCACCATGTCCTTAGGACTAGAAAAGCCTCTGTTAACGCCCCAAAATTACAACAAACACCTCCCGATTGTTACAACGAGGGGCGGATGGCCGAGCGGTCTAAGGCGACAGTTTAAGGCACTGTTATCTTCGGATGCGTGGGTTCAAATCCCACTCCGCTCACTCCTCTTTTTTTGCCGTTTGCCAGCCAGGTAAATTGTGGCGAAACTGGTACGGTCCGGCGAACGCAAAGTTGATTTCTAGACATCACGTTCGTGGGGCGCCTTGTACTCCAGGTCAAGAGCCCTGCGCCGAGTTTTCTGTATTATTAGGGAGTGGTAATGGAGAATCGGGAAAAGGTGCACGTACTTAAAGACGTCCTCTTCGACAAGGAGGCCTGGAATGGGCTCTCCTTTAATTTCTTCGGTGTAGCGCGGGCGTAGGTCCTTCTCGCTCAAGCTGAGCCAGTTGCGCCGCGCCCACAGTCGCATCGACCGGTTGAAGTGGTCCGAGCCAGTAAAATAAAGGAGAGCACAGGCCCAGCTCTCACGTGGAATGATGCGAAGATCAATCCGCCGATGAACAGCACCATCGTGCAGGCGGCACACGCCCATATACACGTCTCCCTGGGTGCGTGCAGCGTGTGCTTAGAGAATGGTCAAGCCAAGAGAGTACCACTACCTTCTTGCTGTGGGCGAGGTCGTCCGTGAGGAAACCCGATCTGTGGAGGGCGCTCACGAGTTGGTCGAGCACGCCATCGAGTGGAGCTGCCTGCTGGTGGGTAATGAGGATATCAATGTCACCACAGTCTGGCTTGCCCCGGCGGTAGGAGCCACATGTGACGGCCTTGAGGTGGGGTGAGATGGCCTTGGCCGCGTGCTTGACGTGCTTCTCCAACAGCCGCACCTCCTCTCGCGGAATGCGCTGCTGGAACTCCTGTTCGTGATTATGATGTTTCGGCCAGCCCACGTAAGTCAATAGCGCCCAAACCAGTTCATCTTAGCGAGTGTCACGTACGTAGTAGTGTCGGAGACCCACCTTCTGTGGCCGCGAGAGCTTGGCTCGATGGGTCAAGTCATCCAGCGTGCGGAAGCCCTGTCCAGCAGCGACGTTGTTAGTCCAACGACAACAGTGCTCTGAATTGTATTACGCACCTGAGCATACCACTTCTTGACGGTTTCCGGGCCTGCGCCCCAGATCTTGGAGAACAGAGCCATGGCCTCAGCGAGCTCGTCAGTGGCCTCGGCCTTGCGCAGGCGGCCTGTTTCAATGATCTCGCCAATCTGCACGCGCTCGCTCTCATGAGAATGGAAAGAACAAGGTCTCCTCGCTTTACCACCCAGATAGAGTGCTGCGCGCGCACCTTCTCGGCGATGCTCTTGCCAACTCCACGGACCTTGAGCGCCTCGGCAGCGGTGTGAATAGGCTTCGGGTGAGCCTTGAGTGCAGCGACCGCCTTCCTGTAGGCGAAGCTGCGCCACTTGTCGCTGACGAGCCACCAGGTCCCTCTAGTGAGTACGCCAACCGCATTAGTATTCAACCTGACGATGCACATACCCACTAGCGTCACACTTCTTCTGCATCACTTCCAAGATGTCGGTGATCGCTTGATTGTGGTTCGTCCTCACTTGATTTGGGGGGAGGACTGATCAGAGAGCGCATGAGCATGAGAGTGGCCGTGATGAGTGAGTACCAGGGGTTTTATCTGGAGACTGCTGGCACGCAAAGAATCGCTTCCGCTGCTGTAGACGCCTGGTAATTCCCATCACACACGGCCAATGATCAAGTTGGATTAGAGGCAAACCAAGACGACAGCAAATCAGCACAGGTCGCACTTGTTGGCAGGCGAAAAGGTGCCGAGTGAGAACTGACTGAGGGACTCCGATCCCTTGACGTTATCAGCGTTCTATACAACTTGCATGATGAGTGGCAATACAAGGTGCAGAAGTGACTCTATGTAGAGCAGACCTTTTTGCCGCTGGTGCGGAGTGCGGAGCAATCTGGGTCGAGCATCAGATGCTGGCTGAAGTCCTCCTCGCTCTCGCTCCCGCTGGCGCCCTTCCCTTGACCGCGACATCGGTCATGATCGTCGGAGGCGTCGGGAGTGGCCTCGGGACCGTAGAGCTGCGAAAACGACTCAAAGATCTCACGCTCCGGCGAGTCGCGCACAGGAGACAGAGAGGATGACGACGTGGTAGGCAACGCGAGTATGAGATCGGTGCCATCATCTTCGCCAGTTGCAGTATGGCCAGAGCCGCGGCCTGAGGTTCCATGTTGCCGATCGGCGGCGGCAAGCAGAACAGTGCGACTGTCCGGCCTCTTGGACGCTGGCGGCTGGTGGCCCTCTGTCCTGAAGAGAGCGTGAAAGAGAGGATCGCGCTTCATGTCCTTCTTGCCCTCTTTATCTCTGGAAATGCTCGAGAGAAACTGTTCACGGTCATCGTCCTCGTCGTCGGTCAGTCTTTTTTCGGTAAGTGCCAGCTCGCTATTGTTGGACTCAGCCGTGTCGTCCATTGGCAGGGGCGAGTCGTCCGAAAGAGAAAGAGACGAGTCGGCGAGGAACACGGAGAACTTCTCCCTTTTCCGTGGCGGTGAAGACTCTCCGCTGCCAGCTTCCTGGCCGTCATCATCGCTGTCGTCCGTGTCCTCGCTGTCCTCATAACGGAGCCAGTTGTTTTCGAGCTTGAAAACGTTGAACCGCGGGTTTGAGCGCTGCCGTTTAAGCCGAGGCTTTGCTTCCGTTGTATTTGCGGTAGGAGTCGTGGTCGTCGAAGTGGCGGAGGTGGCAAGTTCAGTGCGCTGGGGCTTGAGTGGCGCCTGTGCGCTGCGAAGCCCGTAATACTGTAGCTCTTCATCCACTTCTGTATCTTCATCAGTGTCGCTGACTGCTTCGTGCCGTCGGCCAGGCAGAACATCCGCCTCTTGGCTGTCAGGACTATCGTTGTCCTCGTGGCTCCACTCTTCAGGCCGCCAGTCAAACGAGGGCGATGGCGAGAGTTGAGGTTCGGCTTTGACGCCCCGGGTCGGGCCTTTGACGGACAACGAGCTCGAGACAGACGAGGAAGAGGATCGCGTGGGGCTACTTCGTGCAGAGGTGCGGACCTCCGTTTTGGCATGCAATGCTGCGAGGAACGCAGCTGAAGGCGAGGAGAAGCCACTTACAGTGGCTGCGGAAGCTCCCACGGACGACGAAAATGGGAGTGAAGAAGAGTCTGTGGGTGCGCTGATAGCCGCGGTGAGGGACGGAGAGGGAGGTGGTGGCAGCAGCGCGAACTCTTTGGCAGAAAAGCACTTCTTCCACCGAAGAGATTCTGTGAGCCACTCGAGGGTATGCACGCGACAATGAACCTGCTTGTTCGCAAAGCAGTCGCTCAGCGCATACGAGAGGGACATGCATGGCGATAACAACAACAAAAGTGACCAGCAGTGGAGAGACACAGCACTCGTACAGGTAGTTCAGTCTGATTGAGCTGACGCAGAAGGTCTGCATAGTTTAGCTTGGTCACGACCACAGTCACCTGTGGGTTCCAAGAAGTGGCTACGCTGCCGCCTGTGAAATACACATCCATCACCTTTCATTGGTCCTGTGCTGTAGCGGGTGGTGCCGTCAAAGAAGGAGAAGGGCCGTTACCTTTGTCCTGAATGCGCTCACACAGCACGTTGAACTGCACCCCACCGATGCCGCGTCGAATGAGAAGGATAGTGAGCCCTGCAAAGAAGCGTGCGTTGCCGGTAGCAGTTGTGGCCGTCTCTTTGCGTTGCCCCAACGCCGCGGACTGGGACGGCACACGAGAAAGGCGGTGCTTGCTGCCGACTGCCGCGAAGATGTCACGATTGGATTTTTGCTTCACCAACATGTTTGTGGCCAACGCAAGTTGCCAGAAATCAAATCTGTCCAATTTCACCTTCTTATGTGATGAAACTCTGTTTCGTTTCGACCGTTTACGACGACGAAAAAAGAGCGGGAAAATGTAAGCCCGACAATCCCACACGGAGATGGCCAGTGGTTTCTATGACACTCCCGAGCAGATTTCGGAGCTCCGTATTTTCTCGGCCCGATTCGAATTCTTGAACTCAAGAACAAGCGAAACATCCAACAATTCAATTAACAGAAGGAAGACGCACATCGACAAGGAGCGGAGTGTATTAGACTGGTTTAGCTTCACTGGCCTAAGGGGGACCGCGGCGGAGCTTATTAAGTTTACATCGAACGGGGATAATTATCTTGAGCTAGTGCAGCTTTTTAGGTTGCATCCCCGGTAAGCATCAGCTTTATCTCTGCCACCCAGGGTTTAGATTAGGATTCAAGTCCGCAATATGGCAAAGCAAGTGGGCGACTACATTGTCGATGAGAGAAACATTCTTGGTCAGGGTTCCGATGGAACAGTGTTTCTTGGTCGGTGCAAGTACTCGAACCAACAGGCACGCCCCCCCCCCTCTCCTCTCTTCTTTCCCTCCTTTTTCTTGCGTGCATTCGAAATGGTGATGAGTTGCAAGCGGCGCCTTTTTCGTAGCTCTTCATCTTATCTGCCTGTGACGCGCCTGTTGTTTCCGCAGGTGGCGGTGAAGAGGATAAACAAATCTCTGCTGTCAGAACGAGCACGAAACCACCTCGCGACGGAGATACGAGTACTGAAGTCACTCAACCACTCCAACATCATTAAGCTGCGCGACGCCATCGACGATGTGCGCACACAGGAGACACACCTCATCATGGTACCGTACACCTCTGCAAGGCCTCCACCAACGCCTTGGCTCCTTTCCTCTGCTGACATGGAACGGCCATCGCGACAGGAACATGTGCCCGGGTGCGACCTCTACGACTACATGGAGCAGCGCGAGGCGTCGCTCACTCTGAGTGAGGTGCGATGGCTTATGTACCAAGTCGTTAAGGCCGTACACTACTGCCACCAGCACCGCATCGTCCACCACGACCTGTGCCTCGAGGTACTTCAACCCCGAATCCTGTCTCCTATTTGTCTTTTGAGTGAAGCGACCAGGCTCACCGTCACTTTCTTTTGTTTTCTCTACCAGAACCTTATGGTCTTCCCCTTGAAGAGCGCTATCGTGACCAACATAGACGAGGAGTTTGACTCGGCGGTCGAATATCTATCCAATGTACGTTGTGTCCGTTAGAACTAAAGGATAGTCTGATGATAGTCACGGGCTCACGTGATGACCTCTTCTTGGCCTCTCTTCCAGTCCTTGCCGGCCAACGCGCAGTTCTGCGCGGTGAAGCTCATCGATTTTGGGTTCTGCGAGGAGGTCCAGCCAGGCCAGCTCCTCGAGCGCTTCTCTGGCAGCGAGGCTTACGTGGCACCCGGTACTCCTCCTCTGCCCCCTCAAAAGTTGCGATCTCCAACCCAGTGGCTCATCTACGTGAGTCGTGCGACACTCCAGAAATACTTGACGGGGAACCGTACGAGGGTCCACCGACGGACGTCTGGTCGCTGGGGGTGGTGCTCTACATCCTCCTCAAGGGCCGATTTCCCTTCAGCCCAACCGACATTGACGCACACTATGACGAGGCGACGAGCCTCGACTACCTCCTGTCGCTCCTCAGCGAGTTTGATAACCCGCGAGAAGCTGACGTACGCTGAGCACATCTTCTCCCCTTCTTCTTCAAGGCGCGATTCTGACCGACGGTCGGTCCACCAACTCTGTTGCAGGTGTACGACCTGTTGGCGTCGATGTTCGACTCCGACCCGAAGACGCGGATAGCCTTGCCCGAAATTTTGGTCCACCCCTTCTTCCAGGCCCTTTCCGACGACGAGAAGAAGATGGTGCGCCCGTGCTCTCCCCTCGTCCTTCCCACTTCTTGCTCCTGGGCTCTTCAAGTCTCACCCGTTCACATTGTGTTGGCAGCTGGCGGACGAGGCCAACGTGGAGGACCCCTTTTTCTCGCAGGCGACGACAACGACGACGACCACCGTTGACAAGTCCACGGCGCCCTGCTCCTGACGTAAGCTGCGATGGACCGCAGGATCTTCTCAACCGCACCCAACGCGTTACTACTGGGGACGCCTGTCTGTGTGCGCCTTTGTGGAGGCAAGGTGTTGGTGAGCGAGCGGGCGCGGACGTGAGGGAGGGCGCCTCGGCCGCCCGTTTTTGTACATTTGGTGGCGACTTGGACCTGAAGTGGTGTGCGTCGACCACTTAAGGTTCTGCTTTGTTTTCGAGCTTAAAAGAGCTTTTTTGCTTCCAAAAGGCCAGAAGAAGGTGGACGAGGAGGAGCCCAGATGCTTCCTGTTCGTGCTGCGGCTAAATCACCAGCAAGCTTCACTCGAACTTCTTCTCCATCTCGCGAGCGACGCGATCGATGTTGTCTTCGTTGACGACGCTCGTCACGCGCGCCTTGAACGAGTCCATCGCGGCGCCCACCTGCACGTAGTAGGCCGGGGTGCTGAGATGAGTAACACGAATGATGGAGGGCCAGTGTTAAAAGTCTGGAGGCGCACCTTGTCCTCGAGCTTCTCGCGTTTGGTCGTGGGCGGCACAAACTTGACGATGGCGTTCTGGTAGAGCACCTTGGCGCCCTGGGCGGCGAGTAAGACATTAGCGTTAGTGATGAGCAGAACAACAATCAATCGCAGAGGCGGACCACCACGGGGTGTAGCGTACCTGCGTCTGAGGCAAAAAGGCCCACAAGAGGACGGCGAGCTTGATGTAGTGGTAGAGGGGCAGGTAGTACACAACAGTCCTAGCAAAGATTAAAGAATAAATAAAAATGGGTGGGCAGCAACTTCCGTTTCAAACAGCAGCAGGGGTCAGTACTCTTCAACAGTCTCCAGGAGAGCAAAGAGACCAAAGAGAACCCAGTAGGTCAGCCACTGCTCCACCTGTGTTTACCCATCGTCACACGTCGTGTTTGAATCGGCGGAAAAGCAATCATCTCGAGGTAAAAACCATACATTGCTCTTAGTATGGGCGGCGTGGATCGACTGCATGGCGGGATAGACGAACGTGGCAACACCCACAATCAAGGCGATCTGTGGTGGCCAGTGTAGATGGATTGAGCAGCTCAATCAAAGTTACGTTGGTCAGAAAGGGGCGAAAGATCAACGATCGAAGAAGAAGTGAATACCCCGAGTGAGAGCCAGAGGAAGATGGCGACAATGGCAGCGGCACCAGCAGCCAAATAGACCTTTGGCACCCCGGTCCTCTGCTCAGCAACGCGGGCGAGCTCATACTTGTTGAGTTCCTTCTCCAGCTGCTTCTGGATGGCCACCAGGTGCTCCATTTCTACTGCTCACACGTCGTTCTCCGCACAGAAGCGCCGGGCTCAGGCAGGACGTACGTAGATTTTCTTTTTCTTTTTTTTTTTTTTTCAGAAAGAAAAGCAGAGAGGCCTTGACGTCGCTACTTCGGACTAGTCTGGCTACTGGAGATCCTCTTGCTCCTCTTACACGCCTCCTCCCCGGTCTGTTTAATCGTACCGCGAAACCGAAGACTGGAGACGCGTCTTTGATTTTCGAAAAAACATGCTGGCAAGTGAATCCAATGATGAAGCACCGCTGCTTCGTTCGCCCTCGACCAGCAGCATCAACGGCGACGATTCTCCTGTGGTGTGTCCTCTTCTCTTTGCAATTCACCTTCACCACAACACAATCTCCCATCTTTGCACGTGACTACTGTTGTGCGCCTTATGCGAGTCTGGCGTTAACGCAAACGCGCTGCACTACAAAGGTGGACGCATTGTTGGCCGGCAGCCTCAGCAGTGCTGCTGCTCCGCTCTCAGGAACGGACGAGGTCTATGAAGTGCCCGCCACCCTCCTCCCTACCTCGCCTCGCCGAAGCATCGGTGCTGGTGTCCGTGGGATCGACGTCGAGAATGGCGAGGCAGAGCAGCTCATCGTGGCCCGACGAGCGCTGACGCGCAGCGGCGACGGTGCCAGCGACAGTGATGGCAGCGAAAGCAGCGCCATTGAAATGAACGAGCTGCGACCTCGCACCCGCAACAGCTCTGTACGCTTGTTTATGACCTTCTCCAGCCCACGTGTGTGTTTCGTAACGAGTGGCACTCACACCTGTGTTCTTTAAATTGGACAGTCGAACTCGAACCCGAATCTGGCGACGCTGACGCGTGAGTGGTCAAAGAACGTGTTCACCGACGGTGAACTCAATTGCTACTCGTCGGTCTACGCCGACGGCGACAGCATCGGTGCGGCCCCTTCCCCGTCCGTCCATTCCTGACTTGGAATACGCATGCTTACATCATGCTTACATCATGGGGTGATTGTGTGTCCAGACTGGATGCGAGAATCAATCGTCAATGGGCGGGATCGCGCGCGGCATGCTCAGCTGCCGGTACGTTGAATATGAAACTCTACTTGCGGGTGATGTTTCCACGACACTGCAACTCATCAGCTGACCCCATTCGTGCTTGTATATGTTGTGCGTATGACGAGCGTAGAAGGACTTCATGAACACCATGCGCAAGCTTTTTTACCGAACGCAAGGCTGGATCTTCATCGTGCTCGTAGGTATGAGAGGAAGCTCGTTTTCAACTTTATTGCCCGGATTGGAGACCCGCGACTTAATCTTCCCCGGTGGCTCAACAGGTGTGACAACGGGTCTGCTGGGGGCCATCATCGAGATGGGGGTCAATTTCTTCACGGGCACCAAGTTTGGCTTTTGCACCACGGACTGGTGGCTCACCGAGCACATCTGCTGCGTCGACCCCCGTACGTCATTTTTTCCCCATTATTTACTCCGCACCACGAGTGCTCATCATGGTCGTGAACGATGGGACAGGCTCGTGTGCGTGGCGAGAGTGGTCACACACGCTCGGCATCCCGGCGGGCCCGCTCACCTATTTATTTTCCATGTTTATCTACACCATCATGGCCGTGCGTCCTCCTCTCCTTGCCTTACCTGTTGCTTTGTACTTGTGTGTGGAGACTTCCCACCACAACTTTTGAAGGATGCTCAACAATAATAACAACAACTATTGTGGCTGTCAATGAGCAGACGACGTACGCCGGGCTGGCAGGATGGCTCACCTTCAGCCTCTGCAAATGGGCAGCCGGGTCAGGCATCACGGAGGTGCCGGGCTCCCC
>NAVB01001014.1:0-75039 GCA_002179805.1 Acanthamoeba lenticulata
GTACGCCAGCCGTTATGCGCGTCATTTAATTCCGTGGTGAATGTAGGCGCCCAAGGACTCAAACAGTTCATTGAATGGTACCCCGGCAATCCCGCCGTTTTTGGCAATGATCCTGTTGAATCATGCTCCACTGGTGGTGCCACGCCCACTTCGTATTTCTGCATTACTGTCAACCTCTACGATACGGTCTACTGGCTCGTCCCAACAACGGTACCCGCCAAGGCCTCAAACTCCACCCCTGCCTAGCCTCTTTCCTTAACGGCTGTAATTAATTTAACTCGTTTTTTGTTTTGCTGTTCACGCAAAAAAAAAAAAAAAACAAAAAAACACCAAATCCTCGCAGGCTCCTTCGGAAACTATTGTGTACGTGCGCTCCACGGACTCGACCTTTGACTATTGGGTCCAGAACTTCAAGTACCGTGTGCTCCCTACCTTCTTTGCAGGAAGTACGTGTCGTTCTCCTCTTGTGCTCTTGCGTTTCATTGTCCCTTCTTTGAAACTGACCGAGATCAATGCACTTCATGAACTCCCAGCCATCGGTGATGCGAACTGTCAGCTCGGCCAAGGAGTGGCCGTGCCCTACCAGTTCGTCGAACCCGGCACCCTCTATTTTGTCAATCCGGCCAACACCACGATGCGCGGGGCCATCACTGTCCTCAACCAGAGTGCGTTCTCTTTATATGGCTTTCACTTCTGCCACGACCATTTGTTTGTTCTCGTTGTCTCTTACGTCCGCCTCCTTCTTTCCCGTTCCACTTCGTACAGCGTCCAGCGACTACAAGACCGGTAAGAGCACATTCGACGAGAACGTGGACAGGTTGGTGCCCCCAAGGCTTCCTAGCTGTCAAATTTTCTGCTATTTCTTTCTTTCTAAATGTTGTGCTTATGGCGCCTTTGTTGTGTAGATACGATGACGTGCTGGGCTACATCGTGTTGGTTCTGCTGTCGATCTCTATCGGCGGCGCTTTGTTGACGCTCTTCACGTTCCTCATCTTCCCCAAGATTAGGACATACCCCATCAAGCTCATCATGTACCTTTGCCTCGTCATCATCGTCGGTACTAGGCTTGCTCCCGTTGTTGTCTTCCGCCAATGAGACTTGCGCTCACCCAGTGGTGGCCGGCACGCGCAGGCAACTTGTGGTTCATCCTGTGCTTCGAGCCCGAGTTCCGAGAGGACTCTGGTTTGTGCTTCGTGACGGGTATGATTGTGCACGGCTTCTACGTGGCCAACTTCTGCTGGACTTTCTGCATTGCCTTCAACTTCTACCAGATGATCGTCCGCCGCAACCGCGAGAGCGAGAGCCTCGAGAAATGGTAATTCGCAAAATGTTTTGTTTTTGTTTGTCCCCACCCTGACAAACTCCTCATTGCCTGCAGGTATCATCTCTTCTCGTGGGGTATCCCCGGCCTCTGCGTGCTCTGCACCACCTGCGTGCTCGACTACGGTGACACTGGCGGCGCGTACGGCTCTCACTTGTTTCGTTTTGTTTTCATTTTATTGTTGACTTTTGCATTTCTAATAATTCACTTTCATGCAATGCAGGTGCTATGTGACGTCGGCGCTCTACATTTTCCTGTTCTTCTTCATCCCGGGTCTCACAATTATCTCGCTCAACGCCATCCTGTTTTTCTTCGTCATCCGCGAGATCCACGAGACGCTGGCCTCGGCGCCCAAGACCGACAAGAAGGACAAGAAGAAGGAAATCCGCGTCTACATTTCCATCTTCATCTCCATCGGTATGGCGATTCATGGTTGCGTCCCTCTGTTAGCAACAACGCGCCTTATTCTCCTTTTCTACATCTCCGCGCAGGCATGTCGTGGATCTTCGGTTTCTTCATGGTCCTCTTCCCGGAGCGCATCGTGCAGCTGATCTTCTTGACCCTGTTCTCCATCTTCCAGCCCGCGCAGGGCTTCCTCATCTTCATCTTCTACTGCCTCAACTACAAGGTTTGTTGCCCTTCTTTTCCTGCCATCGAAGCTGACACTGATTTTGACTCTCCCCGCTCTGCGCGTGCGAGCAGGTGCTGGGCAAGTACGCTGGCCTGGTGGGCTACGTTATTCCCTACTTCAAGCGATGGGAGAACCTGGACTCGCGTGGCTCGACCTCCTCTGGCCGAACGGCCTCCTCGCGTTCGGGCAGCCGCGCTGGCAGCCGCTCCTCTCGGTACCGATTATCTCCTCTTGGCGTTCGCCGCACGCAGAGGCTCACCATGGTGTTGTGATCTGCAGGTCGTCCCGGTCGAATGCGTCGTCGGCCAGTGCTGATAGCGCCGACACCTCGTCTCGCGCCTCTTCCCGGTACCTCCTGTTTTGACGTTCTTACAGTCCTTCAGGCTCTTTGTTGCTAACCTTTACGGTGGGCTCTAGGGCCATGGATGACGACGACGCGTTCAACCAACCTGAGGAAGCCACCGGCGGCATCAACTTTGGTGACGATGACCTCTAAGCAGTCTTCGTCTTCTCCTCGGGCTGTCTTTCTTTCTCTGATGCGCTTTGCTTCCTTGTCGTCGGGTGGTTGTTTTTTAACATCTCTCGGATCGTGGGGACGCGCCAGCGCCCCGTGCAGTTTTTCCGGTATTTATTTGTACGACTAAAGCACACCACCACGCTCTCTGTTCTCTTTTGCGAAGGGGACGGGAGGAACGACGCGAAGGGTCGAGGAACGTCGACGCCACCGCACAGAAAGAGGCACGGGTAGAAGGGAAAAAAATTTGCGCCGTCCGGGAATTGAACCCGGGCCCGCCGCGTGGGAGGCGGCGATCCTACCACTGGACCAACGGCGCATTTCTTCTGCAATAGAAATATATGTATACGGTGGAGCTTATCACGGTATGTACCCAGATAATTGACATTAAAAAAGAATGTAAGCCAATTGGCAGGCCGAGAAAAAAGTGTTTGTTCGTGTCAGGACTGGGAGATTTGTGTTGCAGTCAAAGTACTATATACATAAACTTTTATTGCAGAAGAAATGCGCCGTTGGTCCAGTGGTAGGATCGCCGCCTCCCACGCGGCGGGCCCGGGTTCAATTCCCGGACGGCGCAGAAATCTTTTGGTTGAGGATTGAGCTTGTTTTCCAAACATGCTTTTTGTTGCTTGTCTGGTAACTTCGCCAACAAACTGCTTTTCCGGCGGGTGGCAGCCGGACGGTCCTGTCCCGAAGCCTTGCTGCCTGCATGTTCCTCCTGGCTAACGTGCTCGCGTGGGTGCGCGGGCGTCGGCGACTTCTTCGGAGGTTTTACCGAAATTCTCTTGTACGATCTGTGGCCCACCGAGTGATCGACCAGCGGCCGCCTCGCCAAAAGGTCTACCAAACCTAACCACACTTAAGAGTTATCCACCAAACAGGTACGCTTTGTTCGTACGGCTTGACAGGCAAACACTCACCACGGCCACTAGGATGTCAAGCCCCGAGGTCGCCTATCATCCAAGCATTTGGCAGCTGAGCCACATCAAGCGCCATGGCCCTGCTCGGGCGTTCCCCCCGCTTACTGGGCCCATCTTAACGAAGTTTGACGTCGCGGTCATCGGTACTGCCACGAACCCATCAGTGTGGAACTTGCGCGCACTCTGAACACATATGCTACACGCAGGAGCTGGCATGTTTGGGCTGACCACCGCCCTGAAGTTGCGAGAGCATGGCGTGAACGTGGTGGTCATCGAAGCCCACCGTGTGGGCATGGGCGTGGGTGGCTTCAGCACAGCCAAGCTTTGCAGCCTCCAGCGCACCATGCTGTCCCAGATCCGCGCCAAGTTCAACGACGACGTCATACGCGCCTACGGCACCATGAACCAAGACGCCATCGCCGACATTGAACACTTGGTGCGAAAGTACAACATCGACTGTTGCTTCGCGCGCTCCACCCACACGACCTTCGCAATGAATCCCGACGAGGTGCCCAGTGTAGACTCGGAGACCACCAACGCGCTCACGGCCGGTGCGTATGCAGCCAAGGTCCTTCGTCCCGCAGCCGCCGCAAGGGTCTAACACTCGGGAGTGGGCGCGCAGGACTTGTGGTCCAGCGGGTGGACACTGCCGGCGGCGACCTGCCGGTGAGCGTGCCCTTCCACGGGGGCGTCACCGCCGAGAACCAGGCGCACTTCAACAGCTACTCCTACATGGTGGGCATCGCCGAAGTGCTTGACCGGGCTGGAGTGCCCATCTACGAGAACAGTCGCGTCAACTCCATAAAGTGCGTCAGCCCCCACGCTCGCTCATGGGATCGGGTCTGGGTGGAGCCACTGATCGCGGCGTGGCGGCACAGGAAGAAGGCGCCGCACAGAGTGATGACGGTCGATGGCGGAGAGGTCTTGGCCGACCGTGTCGTGGTGGCCACCCACCTGCCTTTCATCGACCGCTCGGGCCACTTCACCGTCAACAGCCCGAGCCGGTCCTACTGTATCGCCGCCACCCTGCACGACAACGCCCAGCTCATCAAAGGTGAGGATGATCGTCCTCCACTTGAGTGTCACGGCTCGTCATTGACTTGGTGTGTTGGCGAGAATCTCAGGAATGTACATGACCGTCACCCAGCCACAGACGCGCTCGCTGCGGCCCTACGATGATGGCACGGGCGAGCCCGTCCTGATCGTGTGCGGCAACGACCACCCGGCGGGCGATTTCCCCAAGGAGGGCGCCGAGAGTTGCTACACGGACCTTGTGGCCTGGACCTCGCTCCACTTCCCCGTCAAGGTCCCTTGCGTCCCATTGAAGCCAGGGGCTTGTGGTGGTATCGCCGGCGGACAATGTCAGCTGACGTCGTGCGCGTTGGCCGCGCGAGCAGGAGATCGTTGCCAAGTGGAGTGCGATGGACTACATGCCCGCGGACAAGCTGCCCTACATCGGCTATGCCTACCACGGCACCAAGACCATCTTCACCGCCACGGGCTTCCAGAAGTGGGGCCACACCAATGTATTCGCCCAAAACAAGCCAATGCGATGTCGAACTCCAAAGACACTCACGCTTGTGTTCGCACTTCACAACCCGCAGGGCCACGCGGCGGCTCTGGTGGTGACCGACTTGATCCTGCAGCGGGACAACCCCTACGCCAAGATGTTTGACGCGCGGCGATGGGACGTGTCGCATTCGTTCATGACGACGGCCATGATCCAGGCTCATGTGGCCAAGCACTTTGTGGGCGACCGCCTGCAGCACCGCAAGGGGCCCGACATCGAGGACCTCGGTCTCGGCTGCGGCGGCATCTGTAAGGATCGTGGCCACGTCGTGGCTGCCTATCGCGATGAATCTGGTAATGCCATGCTACTTACTCTCTGGCTTTCTTCTCTTTGCCATCACCTTCCTTCCTTCTGATTGATGGTGGCGGTCGTCCTTGCACCTGAGCAGGCCAACTGCACAAGTTCAGTGCGACGTGCACGCATCTGGGCTGCCACGTGAACTGGAACGACGCCGAGAAGAGCTACGACTGTCCGTGCCATGGCTCGCGCTTCGATGGCAAGACCGGCGCCGTGCTGCACGGCCCTGCGACCAAGCCCCTCCCGCCCATCGACGCGGCCTCTTCGACCTCCTCCACTCAGGGAACGCTGTAAGCCAGTCGGATGACGACAGGCAAAAATGAACTTTACTTTTCGTGTCCCACTACGGCTGATGAACCAACCAAGACCAAGTAGTCGTGCTCACGAAATCCCACCAGCTCTCGGTCTGGTTTTGGCCAGTCTCGCCTGACCGATCGATGTTTCGTTGAGGCCGAGGAGGCCAGTTCCCTCCTGAAATTCTGAGGGACGAGGTGGACGAGTGCGCGATGAGCGTGACCTGCGCGGCAGAAGAGGGAGAGCGAGAAAGCTTGCTGCACACTGTACCATTTCACTCACTACCCGCAGGTGCTGCACACACAACCCAACAACTAAAGATTCGAGCCACCACCCAGGTGCGCCAGCTCGCCTTCTCCCCCATACAGTGGTGACCTCGCAACTCCAACCTCGCTCGGACTCATCCCGACACGCTCTAGCCACAAACACAGACAATGAATTGCGGTTCGTCGCTCAAGTCGAGCATTTGGATCAAGAGCCACGTCAAGCGGTTTGGCGAGTTCAAGCGCTTCCCCCAGTTGGCGAGCAAGCTCACCGACAAGTTCGATGTGGCCGTCATCGGTGTGTGTGGCGTGCACCTTTACTTGCGTTGTCTCGAAGACCTGACCCTCGAGTTGGCCTTTATCATCAGGCGGCGGCATGTTCGGTCTGACGGCGGCCCTCAAGCTGCACGAAGAGGGCAAGCGCACGGTCGTCCTCGAGGCCCACCGCGTGGGCATGGGCGTGGGCGGCTTCAGCACAGCCAAGCTTTGCAGCCTCCAGAAGAACGTGTTCACCCTCCTCCAGAGCAAGTTTGGCGACGACGTCATCCGCACCTACGGCCGCATGAGCCAAGAAGGCACGCTCCTCCTCTGTCAGCCAAGCCCCCTTTGCTCCCAGGGCTTTGCTCATCTTCTTGCTGTTGTCAAATAGCCATCGAGGACATCGAGCGAGTGGTGAAGAAGTACAACATCGACTGCGGCTTCCAGAGGAACGCACACACGACCTGGGCCATGAACCCCGACGAGACGAGCACCGTCGACTCAGAGGCCGAGGGCGCCGCCAAGGCCGGCCTGGCGGCGAGCAAGGTGAGCGACTCGCACGGCGACCTGCCCGAGAGCGTGCCCTTCTACAGCGGCGTTCGCGCCGAGAACCAGGCCATGTTCAACAGCTACTCGTACATGGTGGGCATCGCCGACGTGCTCGACAAGGCCGGCGTGCCCATCTACGAGATGACTCGCGCCCAGGACGTGAGCCTCCGCGGGCCACCTCACACGGTGACCACCGTCGGCGGCGGCGAGCTCGAGGCCGACAACGTCGTCGTGGCCACCCACCTGCCCTTCCTCGACCGCACCGGCCACTTCACCGTCACTGAGCCCGACCGCTCCTACTCCATCGCTGTCACCCTCACCGACAATTCCAAGATGCCCAAAGGTGAAGCCCAGCTCTTCCTTCTCCCTCTTCTTCTTCTTGTGTTGTTGGTGTTGCTTGCTAACGGCTCTATCGTCGTCTTTATCGCCAAACAGAGATGTACATCTCGGTGACCAAGCCCCACTCGCGCTCCATCCGGCCCTACGACGACGGCACGGGCCAGCCCGTCCTGGTCGTGTGCGGTGAGGGCCACCCGGCGGGCGATTTCCCCAAGGAGGGCGCCGAGAGCTGCCTGGACACCCTCGAGGACTGGACGCGCCACCACTTCCCGGTCAAGGAGGTCGTGGCCAAGTGGGGCGCGTTCGACTACATGGCGGCCGACAAGCTGCCCTACATCGGCTACGCGCACCACGGCACCAACAGCGTCTACACCGCCACGGGCTTCATGAAGTGGGGCCACACCACCGTACGCCTTGCCTCGACTGCCGCCATTTTGATTCACGCTCACTTACTCGCGTGGTGGTGTGCAGGGCCAAGCCGCGGCGTGCATCATCGCCGACATGATCGTGGGCAGGACCAACCGCTACGCGGAGATGTTTGACGCGCGGCGATGGGACGTCACGCACTCGTTCATGGACGCTGCCAAGATCCAGGCCCACGTGGCCAAGCACTTTGTCGGCGATCGCGTGAAGCACATGATGGGTCCCGACATCGAGGACCTCAAGCCCGGCTGCGGCGGCATCTGCAAGGATAAGGGCGGCGTGGTTGCCGCCTACCGTGATGACTCTGGTAATGTCTTGTTGCCCTCTCTCCTCTCTCTCTCTGGTTCTGCTCGGCCTGTTGGTAACAGGCAAGTTGCGATGCGCGTGAGCAGGCCATCTGCACAAGTTCAGTGCGACGTGCACGCACCTGGGCTGCCACGTGAACTGGAACGACGCCGAGAAGAGCTACGACTGTCCGTGCCATGGCTCGCGCTTCGATGGCAAGACCGGCACCGTGCTGCACGGCCCTGCGACCAAGCCCCTCCCGCCCATCGACGCGGCCTCCACGTCTTCTCTCTAAGGGGGTGTGACAATACACACATGGACATTACTCCTGCGTTCGAGATCTCTCTGGCGATACGAGAAGGGGCTATGCGATCACATCGCGCACCCAACACTTTGCAGTGTGAAGTCTAAAGGTGGGATGGGCTGTGCCAACAGTGCTCGGTCGGACGTGGCTGTTCCCTTCTATGATCTTCGCCACAAAGATGTCTTGGCGCGAAGAGTACAGGCAACGGGGGATTTGTTGGGGGGGGGGTAAACGATGTTCAGGAAGTCGTGGGTTCGGTGTCTTTACCCACCGCCTTTCGTCGTCGTTTGGTGGCTGACCCTGCTTCTTCGCCATGAATTGGTGAACCCTCCTCTTTCTGGGTATCATCACTGGGTAGCTCGTCGGGCGTCGTGGCAGCAGCCGCCAAGCGCGCAGCCCGCTTGTTCTTCACAGTTTGCAAGAGTTGGGCGTGGCTTGTTTCCAGGCCGAGCAGCCACTGTTTATGCTCCAGTCCGCCCGAGTAGCCCACCAGAGCTCCATTTGCCCTGTGAAGAAGGCCCGTTCCTGTTTGTCTCAATGTTGGTGCCAAGGGCAGAGGTAGCGCTACCCGATGATGCGGTGGCAGGGCACGCAGATGCAGATGGGATTCTTGCCGTTTGCTGCCCCGACCGCCCGGCGAGCCGACGGCCGATTGATCCGCGTGGCGATATCCGAGTAGGTGGCGGTTCGTCCGTAGGGTACATTCTGTAGCTCCTGCCACACGCTCTGCCCTCCCCCCCTCCCCGCCAGTTTGTTTGTGCGCAGCGTTTGGGGGGAGGAGAAGCGAGGCACCTTCTGAAAGTCGGTTCCAGTAAGGTGGAGCGGCAGGTCGAACTTGGTGCGCTTTCCTTCAAGGTACTCCCCTAACTGAGTCACGGCCTTGGCCAGCACGGGGTGCTGTGTGGCCAACCCAAGTCATGCATCTTCTCTACCGCAAGATTTCTTTATGGGGGGGGGGAGACGCTACGTCGTTGAGTTGATCTGGCGCTACCTCCTGGCCGCCTGTGCACTCGGCAGGCGGGTCGCCAGACGAAGAGAAGAAGAGGATGTGGGTGATGGCCTCTTCGGTTGGGTGGGCGGTCACAGCCAATGTGCCCGACGGCGACTCGACGCGAGTCCAGGGGCCTGACGCGGCAGGCGGCGCCTTACGCTTGTGCTTCGCGAGGCTCATCTCAACGCCACCCAGCGCTTGTCCGCGGACAAGGAGACGACGCATTGTGGACCCGAAAAGATTCGTAGAAGAAGTATTTACAAAAAGACAACACACGCGCGTGTCGCCGACACGTTACGGCGAAACCTCTTCAGCTGTGGCGTCGTCCTCCAACAGCAGCTCGCTCATTGTCACGCTGTTGAAGCAAAGAGACACGATAATTAGACGAGAGGGTGGTTCTGTGGGGGAAGCCTGGGGTGCGTGCCTCGTGATGGGAGCAGGGGGCGACACCTCGAGGTGCGCGTCGAGCCCTAAGCGATGCACAGCCTGCCAGATGTCCTCCTCAACAACTACGAGTCGCCCGCGCTGGCGTAAGGGCGCGTCCGTACAAGAGCGGCGGGAAAGCTTTTGCGTACTCATGACCGGCTGTGCTACGTTCATGTTGTTGTGTCTCTGCTGAGCGTTGCCAGCGGCGAGACGGGAGATGTCCCCCACAAGCTCTTTCACCACGCGCTCCAGTTCGACGCCCCTACACGAGCGATTGGGTGAGTGCGTTTATTGCGACTCCGCAGAACCAAACGGGTGGAGCGCACACTTCAGCGGCGACCTGAGTGGAAGGGAGCTGGTGCTGTTGGAGAGCGCGGCGTACGAGATGACGACTTACGAAGTCGGGCACCAGCACCTGACGTTCTTCGGCCATGGCCGCGCTCCAACGCAGTGGTTGCCTTTGTTTGAGACGGCTCTGTCGTGCTGTGAGTGCGGCGCTCTTGTGTTGGCTCTGTGGACTTGCCGGCAACTAGATACAAGAAAAGGAAACGGTGAAGGAAAACGTAGCGGAAAAGGTTAGGGAAGGACACGAGGACGAAGGCCGACGGAACCAAGGGGAAGAGGAAGCCGAGATTTCACGAAGGGCTCGTTCGTTGCTGGCGTGCTTCGCCGTGGCGCGCAGATGTCGTGGCCGCATGGACTTGTTCGGCCTCCAGCAGCCCGCACTTAAGATTTCAAACAACAAACACTATGGCACACGTCACACAAGCAGATGGCCAAGTGGTCGTGGAGAGACGCGACCAGCCCAAGTCGCTGCTAGATGTCTTCTCGGTACGGCTCTGTCTGCCGTCTCGTGTACCCACTGCAGCGTGCCGCCTCACTCTGGCTTCACCCAAGGGTTTTGAGGCGAGCCACTCGGTCTTCCCGCTCGTGGAGCGCAAGGAAGTGGTGGTCCTCTCCCCCGATGACTCCATAGCGCAGGCCTTCCAAACGCTGGCTCGCGAGAAGATCCTCTCAGCGCCCATCGTTGACTCTACAGGCACCGTGTTGGGTACGACGCCTCGTCGCCTGCGCCACCAAGCATGCACTGACCCGGGCACAGGGGTGGTGAGCGTGCTCCACTTCGTGTCGTACTTTGTGCGCCACTTCTCTTCCGAGGAGCTGCAGACCTCCGACTGGCAAGCGCTCATGGACAAGAAGGACCGCCTCCTGTCCCGGCGACTGCGCGAGGTTCCTGGTATGGCACTCCATCGATCACCCAACCCTGGCCCCTCGCCATGCTCTTGCTCAACTCCTGATCATGGACGATGAACCCGCGGCAGACCTGCAGGCGTGGGACAAGGCCCACACGATCAAGGAGTACCAGACCGCGCTCAACGCCGTGAAGCTCATGATCGACGATGAAGGTGCGTCCCATTCCGTCGTGGTCGCGGGTTGGAGGACGCTCACGTGCTGACGTTTTTTTTTTCTGGCCAGACCCGGCGCGACGAGTGCTGGTGGTAGACGACAACCAGAAGCTGGTGACGGTGATCACGCAGTCGCGCATGATTGAGGTCGTGTCGGGCGTGCTCGACAGCCTGCCGGACCCGGCCCATCGCACCCTCCGCGAGCGCAACCTGCACCGTAAGAAGGTCTGTGCCCTCGTCTCCCTCTTCTTCCTGCGTGGCTCACTCCGCAGTGCAGGTGGTGAGCATCAGTCTAGACCAGCCAGCGGCCGATGCGTTTGCCCTCATGCACGACCGGGTATGAGCGCTGCTTCATTCTTCTCGCGGTCCATCGGTGAGCTTACGCACCAGTACTGACGTTGGAACAACAGAAGATCAGCGGTGTAGCGGTGGTCGATGCCGAACAGAAACTCGTCGGCGTCATCACGGCATCGGACCTGAAGGTACCTTCTTGCCTTTTACTACCCGGAGGGCTCCCGGAGGGTGGACGCTAAGTAGCTTTTGCATGTGCGGGGGCCTCAGCTGCTGGGCTTTGACCTGGGCTACCTGCACCTGCTGGGCAAGACCGCCAAGGACTACCTGGCCGCGCTGCACCGCTCTGTGCCCGAAGTACGCCTCTCTTGGCACGAGGGAGGCCGCCCTCTCGTACCCCATGAGAAAGTCGAGCGACTGACAGTTAGTGTGTTTCGACACAGGCGCAGCGGGAAGTGTGCACGTGCGATGAGAACGCCACAATCGACCACGCCGTCAAGCAACTCATCGCACGCCGCGTCCACCGGCTGTTCGTCATCGACGAGCAACGCAGGCCTGTGGGCATCGTCGCCCTGCGGGACCTTCTTGCCGTCCTCCTCAACCCCTTCGAGACCTAAACGAGCCCCATCTACGGCAAGAGCCAACACAATAAAGGCGGAGCAAAACAAACCTTTGTGCTGCTGCTTCAGTACAAGCGAGCAGGCCGGAGGAGGATCGCCGAAGAGAGGCCGTAGTGGTCGGAGAGCTGCGTGACGGGCATGCCGCCCAGCTTGCGTGGATCGAAGAAGAAGGGCTCCACCTGCGCGTCCACCACCGCCACCTCCTCCCTTGCGGGTGGCATCCTCTTGTCCACCGGTGAGGCCGTTGCTTCTTGGTCTCGTCGGTGGTGGTACTTGAAGTGAATCATGTAGTCCAGGCACGAACGGGATAGCATATCCGTCACCGGATCCGTCAACGTCGTTTCCTTCGGCCTGTTGGGGCACTCACGTAAGTATTCCAAGGTGCTGCTGCGGTGTTGTTTGTGGCTTGTCGTACGCGAGGCGGCCATCGTCATGCACGATTACGTCGCCGATGGTTACCGGATTCACGCCCTTGTTGGCCTCACGCAGCAGATCCGTGCACACGATGCGCGCCTTGCCCGCGTTGGCCGTGTTCTCGTCCAACTCGCATTCCTTGGCCTTGCCTCCGCCTGTCGGACGCCCCTAGCCTTAGCTCTCCGAGCACCGGTTTGCCTGACGTCATATAGGCGTCATATAGGCGTCATGAAGTGCGTACCGTTGTTGGGGTGGTGGTGGGGCCTCTGCTTCATCTTGGGCTGCTTCTCCTCTTCTGAAGAGGCGGCAAAGTCGCCCCGGACGGCCTGCCGGAAGGTCTCCATCATGAGGCCGTACTCGTCGCTGTCGCGGTCCTCCTCGCCCTGTACAAGCGTTGTTGTTGATCGCGCCGGCGTGAGACCAAAGTGAGTCAAGACATCATGAAGAAGAGATCAGAGGGGAAGGGCCGCACCCACTGCCCCCACCGGTCGCGCTTGGCCAGGCGGATAGGCTCATCATCGTGAGCTCGCCCGTCGACGTTGAGGTCGCCCATGACGATGACATCACCTTTCTGTGGGTCTTCTTGCCACACGTCGTGGATGAGCTCGCCGATCTCGCGAATCTGGCTCATCCTGTGTGCGCGCGCAAGCATGTGAATCAAGCAAAACAGCACTCCATGGTCAGTCCTCCACCGCGAGTTAGACTGCAGCGAGGGAGCCACCTGCTGGAGTGTGTACCTGGTGGTGGCGTTCCGGGAGTTGGTGGCGTTGGACGCGTAGTCGGCCTGCGTGTGGGTGGTGATCACGTGGATGTAGGTCGTCGGGCTGATGTGGATCTTGGCATGAAGCGCCTGCTTGGCCGCCCACCCGTCGATTTGCACCCCTAGGACCACCACGGATGTAAATAAAAGTAAAAGGAAATAAATAGAAAATAAATAAATAATAAATAAACAAAAGGAAGCGAACCTCGGGCGTATATGCGCTTGCGAGTCTCGGTGATGGGGAAGCGGCTGAGGATGAGGAGGCCGCCATCGATGAACTTGCGGCTCCCGAGCGGAGGCACGTCGTTGCTCGTGTACCAGTGGAAGCCGAGGGCGCGGGCCTCCCGGAGGAGCGTCGCCAGGCGGAAGTTCCAGAACCAGAACACTTCCTGGAGGGCGACGACGTCGTAGTGTGGCAGGACGTGTTGGACGAGCAGCGAGAGCCGCTCATTCTTGTAGTCATCACCGTTGTAGTTGATGAAGGGTGGGCGGAGGAGCATGTTGATGGTCATCAGTCTCACCCGACGAGCGCCTCTTGCACTTGCATCCTCCCCTCCTGTGCACGTTCCATGGAGCGTGTTGCCAGAAGAAGATGAGAGGAAAAGAACTTGAGCAAGAGCAAGAAGGGGGCAGTACGAGGAGAGGTGGCCTGGCTGTCGGCCCACAGCGGCAAGGACGCGACGGCCTCGGGCGGGCAGAGGAAGTGGGTTCCATTGAAGCGCTCTACGAGGAGGTAGAATGCCAGGGCCAGCAGGAGACTGCCCACGCAGAGGACGCCTGGCGCATGCAGCGCCACGTGCTCGGGAAGAGCCTCAGCCGCGGCCGCAGTCCACTCGTTTTGCCGCAAGTCAAACGAATAGAAGACCAGCGCTAGCACTACACAGAATGTGGTGATAGGGGCCCTTTTGATGTTCATCTTGTTAAGAGATTCCCAATCTGTAAAATGCAGACAGATTTGGATCTCTTGCTCCTTCGCTCGACCGCCTCGTGGGTTGAAACGGAACTGTTACCTTCCTTGCCTTCATGCGACGCCTGTTCAGGTTCCTCTCCTGACCCCCGAAGCTCCGTCTCCCTCTCTTCTCTTGTTGTTGCCCTTGACAGCTGACGTGACGTCAGCTAAAATGGGCACGTCGGCCCAGGCGAGTGGCCGCCAACAAAATGGTGGATTCTGCACGACCGTGTGGCAGTGTAGCCACATCGTAGCCATCGTGGCTTGGTCCACGTTGTCCAGTGCGCTGGAACGAGTCGAGTTTGTGGTGTTTTCCAAAAGACTCAGTACAAGGCAACGTTGCCTTGTCGGCATCATCGCGCCTTCGTCAAGAGCGCTGCGCAGACTTTGCGGGAAGGGTCCCTTGTGGTCTCGCCTTGTCTCGCGGGGAAACGGGGCTCTTGTCGCCCGTCGGGTTCGTCAGCTGGACCTTGAACTGGGTATCGTACAGACGCGCGTACTGTCCGCCTCGAGCCAGCAATTCTTGGTGTGTTCCTGTGGCGCCAATCGGGGACCCGGCTAAGCTTCATCATCCATCGATAATGTTGGGTCGCCAGAGCCGGCAGGTATATGAATAACGCACCCTGTTCGACGAGGTGGCCATGGTCGAGGACGAGAATAATGTCGGCCTGCAGGATCGTCGACAGCCTGTGGGCGATCACGAAGGACGTGCGCTTGCCCAGCAGCGGTCGAATCGCGTCTGGGTCCTTCAGGATGGCCCGCGCAATCGCCACCCTCTGCTTTTCGCCTGTTGGACGGAGTATGAGCATGCACAGCTTCGTTGCATGCAAGAGTCGGAGCATACCTCCGCTCAGCCGAAATCCGGCTTCGCCGACGATGGTGTCGTATTTGTCCGGGCACTGCGTGCGTGGCATAGCAAAGGAAGGTTGAGGCCTCACAAATGAAACTGCAAACGGGGGCGCGGGTCAAGCTCACCTCTTGAATCATGTCGTGGATGTTGGCCATCCGGCACGCGCTCTCAAGCTCCTCCTGTGAAGCGCCTGGCTTGGCTAGAAGCAAGTTGTTCCTGTGCAAAACATAATCGCCACGAAAGGGCACGTTGCGCTCGTTCGTCAAGCGGCGCACATGCTGGCATAGATGCGCTAAGTGCTCACGAACCGGATGGTGTCGTTGAGAAGCACACATTCCTGAGGCACAACTCCAATGATCTCTGAGATGCTCTTGAGCGAAAGATCGCGTAGATCGTGACCGTCGATAGTGATGCTGCCCTCGCACACGTCATACAGCCTGAGCAGCAGCGACGTCAGGGTGCTCTTTCCGGCGCCTGGACATAACACGGTCAAACCGAAAGGCACTCACAAAAAGAACTGGTTGGGCAACACACCTGAGTGCCCGACGATGGCGCACATCTGCCCCGCTGTGACCGTGAAGGAGACGTTATGCAGCACCACCGAAGCCTTTTCGGCCTTCTCTACAGCTGCCTTCGAGTAGTCGGGGATAACCTCGCCCCTGCTTGTCACCTGTTGTTGCTGAGTGTCAGAAGCCAATCCGACCATGAACATACGATGAATGAGGCGTGCCTGGCCATTATCGCGGAAGCTGCGCTTGACTCGCTGTATCCTGCCATGTCCACACAGTTAGGCACGCCCTTGGGAAAAAGCAGGGCGGGGACCTAGGTACGTGTTTGGGTGTTTCTGCTCATAAGCTCCGTAAGCAAAGGAGACGTGATCGTAGATGACCTCCCCTCTGGCCTTGTCCTTGGTCAAGACCACAGGCAAGTCCTTCTCCTTGATTTCCACATCCATGTCTGCCAGCCAGTCCTACTTTTGAAGTGCTCTTTTCCCACATGCAAAAAGTCGAGGCAGACGTACCCAGGACCTCGAAGATACGCTCGAAGCTGAGAAGGGCCTTGAGCACACCCATCCAGTTGTTGAGCAGCGATGTGAGCGGCCCGTAAATGTTGGACATGTAGGATGTGAAGCTGAAAAGGGTGCCAGCCGTGATTCTTCCTGCCATATCGAGCCACGGTCTGAGCGGCTCTGACCACACGCAGCGTTGGGGGGTTGTGGCGCACCTTGTACAACAGCGTGGCCGCCCCACCAATAGATTATAGCTGTGGAGGTGGACGAGAGCAAGCCGATGAAGATCCAAAACAACGTGTCACGCAACCATGTGCGGTGGCGCGCCTCGAAGGCCTGCTCCGACTTGATGGCGTATTGCCGTGAGTTGTACTCCTGCGTGGTGCATCAAGCAGTTCGTTAATTTTCGAAGATGAAGATGCGTTCCATGCAGTAGGTGTTTCCAAGGCTATGAACCTGGAGACCGAAGAGCTTGGTCAGATAAGCGCCGTTGACATTGAGCGTTTCGGCCACAAAGCTCCACAACCCGCGGCTCGCGAGTATTGATTCCTGACTATCATCTCGAAGACGGAGTGCCCAGTATCGCGCCGGCAGGAAGAAGCACGGGAAGAGGACGAGAACGAAGACACCCAGCTCCCAATCCAGTGAGATGAGAGCCGTAGTGGCAAGGATCAGCTGGAAGACCTCGCCCAGTGTGGTAATCAGTGTGCCCGAGATGGCCCTGGCGTGGCCACAGGAATGTCAACAAACGTGTGAAGTGAAAGAATCACACAGCGCGTACACGTGTGCGCCATCTACGTCCTGGTTGAGTCTCGCCATGATCTCTCCCTTTGGCGTGTTGATATAGAAGCGCATTCCCATCTTTTGATAGTGTCTGTCAACGAGCAAGGTGTAAGCGTTGGAAGAAAGAAAGAAGGAAAAAAGAGAAGTACTGAAAGATGGCCTGTTTAAGTGACTGCGTAAGTCCATGAGCGAAGCTGGTTGTGGCGCGCTCACGCAAGGTGCCCACCAAACGCTCCGCGAGAGGCAGAAAAACAGCACCTGTTCAACGCAGGTGAATGAGTCCGTGCGTTGCTGCAGTCCCGTGTTTTCTACATACCAAGCGCCAGATAGTTGATAAGGGCCAAGTTCTTGTTAGGGATAGCATCGTCAATGAGCTGCTTGAAAAGCATGGGCTTTAAAATGTTGAATGCCTTCCTTATGAATAGCAACAACATCGACCACGCTAGCGTCCACAAGTGAGGGTGCGTGAAGCCCCAGATGCGGTTGAGTACAGCGCGCTTCTCGCGCATGAACTGTGCTTTGTCTACTTCCAGCAGCTGCTTGTCATCGTCCGAACGATAGATAAGCGACCTCCACTCGCTCGTACCCTCCCGCATGTCGTTGTGGCGCAAGGAACTGTAGCAATAAAATTAAGTGATCTCGGGTTTCGGGCTAGAACGCAAGCTATGCGCCACATTTTGCGTATTCAATCTAAACCTGAAAAATTTGGCGCGCAGGCAAGAGATGGAGAGAATGAACGGGGCACCTGCTCGGCCTCGCAGAATGCACCACGTCCCCCTTCAAGTTGTGGGAGGAAGCAGCAGTTCCTCGACGAGGGCTGACAGCTCCACTGCTTCTCCTTTGCATCGCTTGCCCAAGGCCGACGCAGAGGCCAAGTACGCTGCAAAGATGGAAGAAATCTTGCAGAACACCTTCGGCCATCGACAATTCCGTCCCTCGCAGAGGGATGTTATGATTTCGATTCTCTCGGGTACCTTGGGGTATGTCTCTCGTCTGGCGGCTTTTCACTCACTCCTTTTCTCTTCCGTCCTCAGGTCAGGACACCTTCGTCCTGATGCCCACGGGAGCCGGGTACGACTCTCTTCGTCGGGTCACCAAAATGCAGCATCCTCATGACATGTGCGCCCAGCAAGTCGCTGTGTTTCCAGCTGCCCGCGCTCGTGCTCGATGGAATCACCGTTGTCGTGTCCCCCCTTATAGGTACTGTAGTACCCCCCCCCCCACCGCCACCACATGGTGCGATTTCGTGCCTTTGGCAGTGCTGACCGAGCTCCCCTTTTGCGCTCATCATCTTGCCGTTCTTAGCGTTGATGGTGCGTTGTTCTTCTCTTTCTTGTGAGCAAAGAATTGCACATTAGTGTGCCCTAGTCTAACCGTGCCATTCCTCTTCTTACATTCAGCAAAACCAAGTAGAGAAGCTTGTCCAGAAAGGTGCGTGTATCTTCCTCATGTTTCTGCACCAGCCTTCTGCATCCAACCTCCTTCCCTTCTACCAGGCATTCCTGCAGCGCTGCTCTGCTCGGCGCAGAAGAAGGATGAACGCGACCGGATCCAGAAGGACATCACTTCCCAGCAGCCAACAACGTTCGTTTTCTTTGTTCTTCTTCTTTTCGCTAGTACGCCCCAGCTCACGGGGCTCCCGTTCTGCGTGCAGGAAGCTCCTTTACGTGACGCCGGAGCTCATTGACACGCAGGGCTTCCTGAACACTCTGTACAGCCTGCGAAACAACGGCAAGCTCGCCATGTTCGTAGTCGACGAGGTATCAAATGACGCGTTGCAGCAGTAGCTGCCCATCCCATGTGCTCAAAACTTCTTTTTTTTTGTCGGCAGGCACACGCAATATCGGAGTGGGGCCACGATTTTCGGTTTGCCTACCGCAAGCTGTCCGTCTTCAAAGATCGCTTCCACAACACGCCAGTTTGCGGTACCGCCGACCGCGTTTGATCCTCTTCCGCGCACTAACCTGTGTGTCCTCACTATGCCTCCCTGCTCAGCCCTCACGGCCACCGCCACCCGCAGGTGCGTGCAATCCCTTTTCTTATGCACACCCAAGTCTCATAGCCTTCCACTTCAATTCGCAGGGTACAGACTGATGTAGTGAACTCGCTGCGGCTAGACAAGCCTCTTGTGATCACTCTCAGCTTCAACCGTCCCAATATTAACTACGAGGTCCGATACAAGGTGCGCCGCTGCTGATCGATCTCCCTGTGCAGTGGCCATATGAGTAAATAGCAGACCTTATGAGATGTGGAGCTATGTCATCTAACCTTAACGGAGGAGGGGGGCAACGAAGGACCTATTGCCCAACGTACACAACGACATTGCTGCCTTTGTTGGAGCCAGGGCGGGCGCATGCGGCATCGTTTATTGTCATAAGCGCGATACCTGCGGGCATGTCGCTGCCAAACTCAAGGAGCGGGGCGTTAAAGCAGAAGGTCCGTACACTGCTGCGCATTTGATTCGGTTGTTGTTGCTTATCAGCCCGTATCAGCCTACCACGCGGGGCTCAAGGACATGGATCGCACAGCTGTGCAAACTAAGTGGATGATCGGGGAGGTCGACGTCATTGTGGCCACCATCGCCTTTGGTTCCATGCATGCCCTCTATTTCCCTGCTCTATTCTTGATTGTGAGCCCGCCGCCTCATTCAATCGCGCGCAGGCATGGGCATCGACAAGCCCAACGTACGGTTCGTAATCCACTTTGACGTGCCTAAGAACCTCGAGGGGTTCTACCAGGTACGTTGGTGGTGCCGCTGGTGGTGTGAGTCCCGTTCCGCGCGTACTGAGTCCTCAGAACGGGCGAGCAGGAGTCGGGGCGAGCTGGCCGCGATGGGCAGGCGTCGGTGAGCCTCCTGTACTACTCCAAGGACGACAAGTCCCTCAATACGTTCCTCCTTGCGCAAGCCGCCCAGAAACAAAAGGAACGACAGGCCCAGAACGGCGGGGGCGGACCTGCGCCCCGTGCAAACGCCACCAACAGCTCGTGGGAGAAGGTGCCGTAATTCCTCCTCCCAACGGCCTGCAATACAAGTGAACAACGGGTTGAGTGCAGATGATCGAGTACTGTGAGGGCAAGCCCGGGTGCAGGCGAAAGCGGCTGCTCGAGTACTTTGGCGAGAACACGACTAGGCTCGTGTGCGGCAACTGCGACTTCTGTTGCGACCGCGAGAAGGTGACCCGCGATCTCCGGGACTTTCACTCCACGGAGCGCTGCTTTGCCAGGTATGTGCGTGCCTGGCCGGCCTTGCGTGCTCTTGTAGTCTTTCTCTCTCGTGACGGTTGACGCGCTCCTTGCGACCACCACCAGTGCCGGGTCGGCGGAGCGACAACTCAATGCGCTTAAGAAGAAAGGCGCCAGGGGCGAAGCGGGCTGGGCAAACAAGGGCGAAGGAGGAGAGGAGGAGGACTTCTACGATGGCGAGAACGTGTTCGGGGCGCGGGAGGAAGTCATCGCAGGACCGTCGATGGCCGAGTGCGGGTCGGAGAAGCAGTTCTGGAATGCGCTCGAGAAGATGGAGCAAGACGAGGAGCGCAAGGGCAACAAGAGAAAGTTTGGCAAGTTTGGCCATCTGGTACACGAGGCCTCTCCTTCTTCTTCTTCTTCATCATCGGTCTGCCACCTCAACCAAACTGCTGTTTGTTCTGCGCTGCTGGCCAGTTGAACCAGAGGGGCGGCTCTGGAGGAGGAGGAGGCACTTCCTTCCGGAAGGCCAGCGAGCTGTCCGACAAACGTGCCCGAACTGACGATCACAGCGCCGATCCCTCACCTGCTGGGTGGTCCACTGCTCGGGCTCTCGTACACTCCCTTGACTTGCTTTTTGTTCCCTCATCAGCTGCCCTCTCTCTTGCACTCTTAATGTGGAGGCCCTCTCCCGCGTGGCAGGCGAAGGGAGCCCGCCGGAGCGGGGCGGGGTCTGCGTCACGCGGGGGGCCCAGCGTAATCGCTACTACGGCGTCAACAGCGACAGGGGGAGGAGGTCGGGGCGCTGGAGGGCCAGTGCAGTCCACACTCTTCGGGTTCGTGAAGGCCAGCAGCGTGACCACGACCACCCCAGGCACGAGCGGTACCACCGTGCGACGGTGCGACACCGCGAGGGCGGGACGCGCAGCGCCAGCGCCGACAACCCAAAGTGGCGGAGGAAAGGAGACAAGACCCTTTGGCAGGCTCGAAGAGATCGACATCTTGTAGTTCCTCGTCAGTGCTCATGAATGAATCGAAGAAAAGATTATTTTTCTGTTGTCCTACCTTGTACAGCCGCACAGTCGCAATGCTCTTTTCCCTCTCATACATACACCTGCATCTATCGCAACAGCTTGGTTGGGGGGGGGGTGTTGTGATGCTAGCATTTGCCGAGGCATCGGTCGCCCCCGTAAGGTTTTACGAGCTGGGTGTCCCGCGTGCCAACTTCCTCGAGGGGGCGCGAGGTTCGCGAACGGGCGGCTTCGATTGCGTCTGCTGGGCTCGAGCGCTGGTCTTCTTAGGCTTCATCGTCTTCACCTCTGCGGGGGAAGCAGTGACCGCCGCAGGCACGGGCTGGGTGGTCGGGACAGCCACAGGCGGCGCCTGCCTGGCCTCGAGGCGCAGCAGGCTTCGCACATCCTTGTCCAGAATATAAATGCGATTCAACTGCTGCACAGCGGCCGCTGATGATGCCTCCTGCGTCCCGAGAAACTGCTCGCCTCGCGGAAGCAGCCCCATTGTGCGCACGTTCATGGCGTGCACACCATAATGTCGATGTGGCACGGCGAATCCAACGCCTGTAAAGAACAAACAAAAGTTAATTCTCGTGTATGTGCTAATTGTGTTCTGCTGAATCGCAGAATTGAGAGGCGGAACAACGTACGTTGGCCTGGATGGGCAGTAGTGGAAAACTGGGCAGTTGCGCACCTCCTCATGTTTTCGTTTCAAGAAATGGTAGGACTAAGAGTTACGGATGCTGCGACTAAGCGCCTAGATATCCGTCCTTGTTTCTGTAATCACTGTTTGTGGATACCGGTAATCCGCGCAAAAAACAGATTTCGGGTGCTGGCGGAGTTTCATTCGGCAGGCCATGTCTTCCGACTTCTGCAGTCGACCCCCAAATAGGATGTGGCGGGCGTCCGTCAACACACAGACGACTCCCTTCTCTTGCCTTAACGGGGTTTCTTGTCGACATCCGCTTCGTACAACGCAACGGTTCGAGAAAAGAGTCAGTACCCTTACCACCTTCGACCGTGTTCACACCTCTCTCAAGACACTCTCTCGAGACCTTACCTACTACTTCGAAGTACTCTCAAGCGTTTTTCAACACCACCACCAAGATGTGTCTCTCTCAACTCATGACGATTATTACTCTCCTTGGTTTATTGTCGCTTAATGGTTTTCTTGTTGCACTCACCACGGCTTTGATACAAGCGGTGATTGACATAATTTGTGCTCTGCTTCACGAGGACGAGCCTTGTTTCGGTATGTGCCAACTTCGTTTCGAACGTTGCCGCTTTTAGAAACACGGTTGAATTTACTAACGGTTGATTTAATTTAATCTCTCTCTCTCTCTCTTTCTCTCTGTGTCTCAAATTGGAAATTGTGCTGAACAGTATTGACGGCTGTTCTCCTGTGCTCAATCGGTTTTGGTTTGTACGGTGTGTTTGTGAATGTCAAGTGTTTATTCAAGCACTCCTACAATTGTCTGGCTGCGGCGGTTGTGGTACGACGACGACGCTCTCTCGCGCGCTCTCTCTCTCTCTCTCTTTTGGCCCCCCCACTTAATTCAAGCTTAATCGATCTCAACCTCAATTAATCCAAATCTCATCGTCATCAACATCATCATCATTAGCTGCTCGTCGGTGTTCCTGAACCAGAATATGTCCTGCCGCCGGTGTACTATTACATCAAGCGCTCACTCCTAGCTCACAAGCTCCACGAGAAGGAGCAACTCCTCGTCACCCTTCGGGCCAAGCAAGAGGAGGATTTGAAGAAGATGAAGGCCGCCGCCACCACCACCACCACCACCGCGACGGTGGCCCTGGCCATTATGCCCGCGGTGGTTCCTCCGGCGGACGACATCTTTGGCCATGAGGTCGCATCATCAGCACCAGCCAAGAAGTCCGCCACTGGCGGTCTGTTTGGCGGTCCGCTGGTCGCTACCGCGCCCGAGGTCGCCGGTCCCAAGGTCCCGAGCGCCACCGGCGCTGCTGGTGCCTCCTCTGCAGCCCTGCCGGCCGGCGGCCGTACGACCGGTGAGGTGGTGCCGCTGCCCACCCGCAGCAGCGTGTCGGAGAAGATAAAAATGCTCGAGGACTCGGCCAAGGAGACCGACGAGCCCTCCGCCGCCTCCGCCGCCAACCGGCCTCGTCGCGGCAGCAAGGTCGCCACCCTCCAAGAGTCCATCGGTACGTGGCCTCACCCTTTGCCCCAGCCCCGTGCTCGCACGATCGTGTGCTGACGGGCGTTGGTGTATTTGTGTGTTGTGATGCCTCGTCACCATCAGGGAGCACCATCAACCCACTGGCCCTGCGGAGACCAGACGCGCGCCGGCCAGTGGCCTCCAGTCGGGACGAGGTCGACGGCTCCGGTCCGCTCGAGATCGCCGACGACTTGCCCGACTTTGGCGATGACGATGATGACGATGACAACGGCGACGTTAAATCCAGCGGCCGCATCTCGGCCGTGCCTCCGCCCTCTCTGTTTGGCCTTGGCGCCAGCAGCAGCAGCAACGGCGGCGCCAGTCGTCCGTCGGCGGCAGAGGCGAAGCGGCTGCGGAAGCAGGTTGAGGAGCTCTCGAGCAAGCTGAAGGCCAAGCAGGCCCGGATCGACATGCTCAACACCCAGCTGTCCGAGCTCGTGCATGCGGCAGACCAGGTGGCCCATGTGCAGAAGGCTCAAGCCGTGGCTCAAGCTGAGAGCGAGCGTCGGGCGCGTGAGGTCGAGCGTCGGCTGGCCGATGCACGCGCGCGGGAGGCTCATGCTGTGGCTCAAGCCGTTGCTCAAGTTGAGACCGAGTGGCGCACCAAGCTCGAGGCCAGCGAGAAGCAGGCCCGGGATGAGGCCGGCCAACGACAGATGCAACTCAACCAGCTGCGTCAGCAGGTCCACAGTGATGCCCTGCGCAGGAGGGCCGAGCAGCAAGTGCGGGACAAGGCCCAGCAGGTGTGCGTTGCCACGCTCGCCCACGTCAAGAAGCTCAAAAGGCGGATGCGCTCAGTCGACGAGGCTGCCCGCACGCGTGAGCATGAGCTCGAGGCCGCTTGGGCCGACCGCCTCCAGGCCCGCGAGCACGAGCTAGGACAGGCCGCGGCAAACCAGGCGGCCCGCGCGACCGAGGCCGAGCGTCGGGTGCGCGAGGTCGAGCGTCAGCTGGCCGATGCACGAACGCGGGAGGCTCAAGCTGTGGCTCAGATTGCCGAGACCGAGCGTCAGGCGCGTGAGGTCGAGCGTCGGCTGGCCGATGCACAGGCACGGGAGGCTCAAGTCGTGGCTCAGGCCGAGACTGCTGAGGCCGAGTGGCGCGCCAAGATCGAGGCGCGCGAGAAGCGGGCCCAGGACGAGCTGCAACAACAGGCCCAAATTGATGCCCTGCGTAGAACTTCCGAGAAGAAGGTGCAGGACGCGGCTGAGCAGACGCGCGCTGCCATGCTCGCCCACATCAAGAAGCTGGAACAGGTCGCAGTGGACCAGGCGCGCTGCCTGCTCGAGGCCAAGCGGCGTGCGCTGGATGAGGCCGAGCATTGGGCGCATGACATCGAGCGTCGGCTGGCCAATACACACGCACGGGAGGCTGCTGAGACCAAGTGGCGCGCCAAGATCGAGGCGCGCGAGAAGCAGGCCCGGGACGAGGCCGGCCAACTGCGGGCCCAACTCGACGAGCTGCTCCAGCAGCAGGCCGCCCATGCTAAGGCCCTGCTGCAGACAACCGACGAACAGGCCGCGGCTCGAGCAGCAGAGGAGGCCGAATGGCGCGCCAAGCTCGCTGCGAGCGAGCAACAGGCCGGTGAGACGGCCGGCCAGCTGCAGGTTCAGCTCGACGAGCTGCGGAAGCAGGCCCACACCGATGCCCCTGGGGAAGCCGAGTGGCGTCCCAAGCTCGAGGCGAGCGAAAAGCAGGCCGGCGACGAGGCCGGTCAGCTGCAGGCACAGCTCAACGAGCTTCGGCAAGCCAGCGGGGAGGTCGGCGGCCGACTGCAGACACAGCTCAATGAGCTGCGGCAGCAGGTCCACACCGATGCTTTGCGCATGGCCGAGGCCAGGGAGGAAGCCAAGAGACGTACCAAGCTTGAGGCGAGCGAGAAACGGGCCAGCGACGAGGCCGGCCAACTGCGAGCACGGGCCACACGTCAAGCAGGACTTGTGGTCCAGCGGGTGGACACCGTGGGCGGCGACCTCCGCCACGACCGGGGCGGCACCACCGCCGGTGAGACGAGCCGGGCAGCCCGCTTGTTCAACAACAGCTACCCCTCCCTCATAGTGGCCATAGTACAAGCGCACGACCGGACTGGCGTGTTGGCCATCATCGACGACGACTACTTCTTCGAGGGCAGTTGCGCAACCAGGCCCTGCACTCACGCCACGGCCGGAAAGGGCGGAACAAAATCTTGTATTACGCTCAACCCGAGCGGCGAGGGCGCCTCCCTCGTGAAAATAAACATCCTTTTGCTCATGTGGCGACTTGTTGAACCTCTGGCGGTCGGCTCTTCTTCAGGGCTTGGGCAGAGATTCATCATGAAGGAGTACGGTCGAGTGAAGACCAGGCCTCACCGTGCTTGAAGCCGAGGAACATGGAAGAGAGGTTTATTGCCAACAAGTAAGAAGCGCTCAACACTAGCAGAGTTTAGAGAGATCAGCGGAAGAAGAGGGCGTTGACTTCGGCAATGAGGGACGAGGCGAGCGTGGCGTTGTTTGACTTGATCTCCACGCTGAAGGACGTCGGGGACTTGATCTTGGCCAACACGATCACGTGCAGCTCCTGCAACGAGCGCCCATAGAAGGACACGGCCGTGGGCGTGCGCTCCACCACCTCCACGTGAAGCGTGGTCTGCATGAGGATCAGTGACTGCACCAGGTCGCGGCCCTCACCCAGCGTCACGTTGGTCGAGGCCGTCTGCAACGATGGCCCCACGGTGCCTGTTCTCGCCCCCGCCACCGCCCAACAACAGAGGCAGACGTCAGAGCCCGAACCCTCACAGGGTTGAAGAGGATGATGTGTTGCGCTCGGGTACCGGAGGGGTCGAGGATGCCCATCAGGAAATCGGGGCTAAGCTTGATCGGCTGGATGAACGTGGAGGGCGGGAAGGTGAGCTCGAACGGCGTGCACTTGGCCGTCGACTCCAGCGGGCTCTGCAAGACAACCAACAAACAGAGGACAGATGCATGAGCATGGTGGACACGTGCAGGGCGCGAGAGCAGGTTAGGGAGCAGGGCACCTTGTGGGTGTAGGAGAGGGAGCCCTTGATCTTCTGCGGCAGGACAAAGTTGGAGAGCGAGAAGATAAGCTGGTGAGCGCCGGACTGGCCCGGGCCGAGGTCGATCGCTAGCGAGAGACCAGAGACGAGCTTGGTCGACATGGTGTCGATCGTGGTGAAGGAAAAACCCGTGAGGGTGTCCGTCGCCGTCGTGTTGATGACGTTGAGGGCTGCCATGACCTTGTTGGGCTCTGACGGGTTGATCCTGAAGGTGTACACCACGCGCACGGCGCCATCGGACAAAAGCGTCGTCGGTGGCGGCACGGCGGCCTGCTGCGCCGGGACGGTGCCGCGCGACTGCTGCGCGGGGGACTCGGACTTGCGGCTGCTGTGGTGTCGGTCGCTGCGGTGGTGGCGCGACGATGAGCTCTTCCGGGTCTCGTCCTCGCTCGAGAGCGGAAGCAGGTTGCCCGTTGACTGCTTAGACGATGACTTGTCCTTCTCATCGCGCGACTTGTGCCTCTTCTCATCCTTCTCCCTGTAATTTGCAAATCTACAAGTTAGCAAAATGAATGTTTAAATCTAAATATAAAAATAGAGTAAAAGGTGGATGCGGTGACGTACTTCTTCCTCTTCTTGTCCTTCTTGTAGTCGGCGAAGATGTCCTTCTCCTTCTTGTCTTTCTTGTCCTTGCTGCTGCTGGACTTGCGGTCGCCGTGCCGGCTGCTGCGCGACTTTGAGTCGTCCTTGTGCCGGCCACTGCGCGACTCCTCCTTCTTGCGGCTGCTCGACGAGCTCCGCCTGTCCTTGTCGCGGCCACTGCTCGACGGCACGCTTGGCGACACCGAGACCTCCGGCAGCGACGAGTAGGAGCTCGACATGGGAGACGGAGTGGTCGGGGCACCACCAACGGCAGCCATGGACGGCGAGGCGATCTGCTCATAGGTCGGGGCCGGAGAAGACAGCGACGGCAAGTGATCGAGGAAGCTCAGGCCAGGTGACGAGGGCGCCGCCGTGACCGTCACTGGGGACGAAGGACCCTTGGGGCTCGAGATGTCGATCAGGCGCGGTCCGGCCTCGTAAGACCGTATGTGCGCGGGCTTCTCGGCCGGCGTGGCCGACGACGAGCTACGGCTTGACGACCTGTGGCGCCGCTCCTTGTCATCGTGTCGGTGGCGGCTCTTGCGGTCCTTGCCCTCGCGATCGCGATCGCGGTGCTTGCCCTCCTTGTCACCGTGGTGGCGGCTGGACCGGTGCCGGCCCTCCTTTTTGTCCTTCTTGCCCACGGGCTCCTCGGGCTTTTTGACCTGCGACGCGACGACGCGGTGCTGCTGGGTGGGCAAGTTCTCGTGAGCCTCCAGCGGACGGCTCAGATCGATGTCAGCATAAATGCCGCTCTTCTTCTTGGGGTCGTCTTCCACGTCCGAGTTGCTGTCGTCCATGTCGTCGGGCATCTCGTAGCCCTTGTTGATAACCGGCTTGGCGTGGCGCCGCGACCGCTTCTTGACCTTGCGCGAGAACGGATCTTTGCCCACGCAAACGTAACAGAGGTAAATAAATGAATAAAATAAATGAGCAGAATAAATATGAATTGAATTAAATACAAAGTGGGAAGGAAAGGTACCGTGGATGCCCAGGTCAGCGACAGAGGCAACGGGCGGAGGCTCAGTGTGCTCGTCAACAAAGTCCTCGCGGGAGGGGCGACGAGCATTATCACCGGTGAGGATGTAGGCTGACTGCGGCCGGTTGACCTTCTTCTTAACCTCGGTGCTCTCGCTCCTCTCGCGGTGCTTGCTGCCGAACCAGTCACCTTCGCGGTCGGAGCTGTTGGACTCACTCTCGGACTCGGATTCCGACTCCTCTGACTCGGACTCGGGCACCTCATTGATCTGCGCGTCGAGGTCGAGGCCCTCTGGCGGCCGCACCTTCTTCTGCGCCTTGGGGGCCACCGGGTTGAGCGGCTGCTCGAAGATGGAGTAGACCTCCTGCGCAAGCGAGGCACCGTTGTCCTCGCTGGCCTTGCGCAGCTCGTTGTAAAGGGAGACCATTTCATAAGCAAAGCATGCCTGGCATTCCGTACATATCAGTCGTTTGCACCGAAAGCGAGAAGAGAGACGGGGAAAGTTGCGTACGCGCTCCTGGACTTCGAGGTGGACAGACTGCTTGAAGACAGGAAGCCGAATCAGCATCGTGTTGATGATCTGCTCCAGGGACTCCGGGGGCAGGCTGTCGTGCAGTAACATGTGGAAGAAAAAAACGTCAGTTGAATCGATTTGATTGATCAGGAAAATGGTAACGCAGAAGAAAAGACGTACGTGAATGTGCGACCGCCTTCGCCGTTGTCCTCACCGTCCTCATCGTCGTCGTCATCGGGCAGAGTGATGGACTGGTAGGTGGCTTTGAGGGCCTGCGCGAAGAGCTTGAGGATGTTCTGCATGTAGATGGCCTGAATCTCCGCTGGCAGGGAGACAATCCTTGGCTGCAGCAGCACTTCCATGAGCTCCACAAAGTTGCGTGAATACCTAGTGCGTGGTACGGCCACACATGAGCGTCATCATAACGAGGAAAACGAAAGAAAAGAAAAGAAAAAGCTGAGCTTACGTGGCAAACTCGCCTACGACCCAGGCGGCGGCGTAGAGGACTTCCTGCACCGAGGAACCCTGGCCCTCATTGAAGAGAGTCGAATCGCGCAGGAGCTGGATCATGCTCTTCACGCCGAAGGATCGCACCACATTCACGCGAATGATGACGTCCATGAACTGCGACGAAATCAACTTGCCTTTGCGTGGGAAAGTGAAGTAAATAGCATAACGAATTTCGGAAGGTGAGTCTTTGCCAAAGTGCAGTAAGGCGCGTGAAAGAGGGCGTACCGTGCTTGGTTCCGGGACCGATGACACGGACAAGGGTCATGAGAACAGTGATGTACCACTCAAAGTCAGTCACGTAGTGGTAGCTGTCCTGGTTGCAGATGCTGATAATCTTCTCGATCAAGTTGTCCTTGTAGTGCCCATCAGCCGTGTTGACGTGCTCGATAAGCTTCTTGACGATGTCACGCAGGTTCTTCTTGGTTACCATGCCCGTCAGCAGGTCCAGCGCCCTGTGTCGCGCGACGACATGTGAGTTTACGTCTCAATGGAAGAAGCCATGACGGAAGGAGGCTGGCCCACCTCAGACGAATTGTGATATCGGGGTCTTCGAGACACTTGATGATAAGGTCCCGGTGTTCCCCGACGGCCTTCGGGTGCACCTTCATGATGTTGTTGAGTGCAAGGAGACCCAGATACTTCAAGTTCTGGTCGGGATCCTCAATAAATGTGCGCAGCTTGGTGATGCACAGACGCATCAGCGGAATCTTGTGCGAGAGACCAATGATGCACGTCTGCAGACAGGAAGCGCCGTTAGATGAACGCACACCACAAAATTTCATCACAGGAAGGAGTGGACACGGTACCTGGATGCACTCATAGAGGAGGGACATGGCCGTGGTGGTATTGATCAGGTTGGTGAGCGGCTGGACCAGGCGCTTCGCCAGCCTCTTTTCCAACGGAGTGAGGGCTCCAAACTACGAAGTAGGAAATGTGAGAGTGAGTGTGCAACTCCAAAGTGACAAAAAGGATGAATGAGAGCGAGGTGAGCACCAGCTTGATGATCTTAATGAGCATCCAGTTGTTGGTTGATGATTGGAGGATCTTGAACAGCGTCGGGGCGAGAGGGAGATAGTTCTTCGGGTTCTTACGTGCCAGCTCACAGATGACGTTGACCGCGGCCGAGATGACAGCTGTGATGAAAATTGGTCAGAGTTGGCGCCTACGCCAAGAGGAAAAGTGACGATAACAACGCACACTGGTCAGGGTCCTCCAGCCTCTCCTTAAGGCGAGGGAACGAGGGACGAAGCGCTTCGGGGAACTTCAAGAAGATCTTGTACAGCACGAGGATGCCCTTCTTCCTCAAATAGGCACGCGACGAGTTGAGCACGGCCACAATGTCCGCAGCAAGATCACGAGCCAAATCCGGGGTGCAGATGTTGGCAAGACTGAGGACAAGCAGAGATGAGAAGGGGCGCTACATCGAAGCAAATAAAAAATTGAGTTCAAGAAGTACCAATTCAGGGCTATGCCAGCCTCGTACTGGTTGGGAACAGTCAAAGCCTGTGGCAACGACACACGATTAGCGCTGGTTGGTCTTTTACGCCAAGTTCAATGAATTTGGATTTTACCTTCTTGAAAAGGGAGGTGGTGAGCATGACCACCTCGGTGCCTTCGTGGAAGGACTGAGCAGCAGCCAAGTAGCCAATCCGTTTGTTGGTGAAGGTGGGCTGCGACATCACCTCAACAATGTTGAAGGCCGCCCAGCTGATGTCATAGCCCAACATTTGCAACTGTCAAAAGGCCCAAATGAGCGACCAAAGATTTCAGCGCTACACGAAGGAGGATAACATGTACATAAGTGAGCTTCTGCACAGCGAGCGCCTTCTTTTGATGATTTTCCTCCTTGAGCTCTTCTTTGATCTCCTGCAAGCAGTCGCGAATGTAATTGGCCTCCTCCTTCTTGTGGGCACGGATGCCGCGAACGAGATCTTGGACATCCTTCTGCCCACCCCACATGTCGGAGGTTGCTTTGGACAGCGCCTGCAAGTTTGCTGATTTTTTGTATTAATGCAGTGAGCTCTTTGTGATCCATCCAGTGTAAATGTCTCCCTCTCCTTACCTTGCGCCATTGCTGAATGAATGCGCAGCCTTGGCCTCTCCTCTAAAGTTGATGACCAGGCAAAACAAGGTTCACTTCTGCTTGTTGGCCCGGAAATAGCTGTTGACGAATCCTGACAATAACTCAAACTACGGCATTCGAACCCGACACGATTGTTTCCATTTGCGGCTGCGTTCTTTGGGTTGGGTTCATTCTTTGGGCAGGACCTTCGCCCAGAAGTCGGGGTCGTTGACGTCCACCTCAGGGACTGGCGAAGAGGTCAGGGAGCAGCGTGCAAGAATCGTGTCGATGTCTTCCTCCTTGAAGGTTTGTTCCACCTCTTTCTGATCTTCTCCAAACGTGGAGTAGGCGCCAAACTTGAGCAACGACTCGAGCTCCGTCTTGTCCAGTTGTGGTTGCGCTTCCTCGTGCTCTGTCCCTGGTGGAGAGCGACAGTCAAACATCAAGGCCGTGATTGCAAGCCAACAGCATCAGCGGCACCTGGAGGAACCATGTTGCCCAGCACGGCTTGGTCAAGACCCAGCTTGCGCGAAGCGCGCTCGAAGGCGATCCACTCGACAGTGTGCTTTGTAAGGAGCCTGAACACTTTGACCTTGCGCGTCTGGCCCATGCGCTGGCAAAGGGCCGTCGCCCGGAGATCGTTCTGCGGGTTCCAATCACTGTCATAGAAGACGACCGTATCAGCTGCCGTCAGGTTGAGGCCCAGACCGCCTGCTCGTGTGCTTAGCAAGAACACGTTTCGGTTGGAGTCCTGTGTCCAATTAAAATAGAAAATTAATGTCGTTTCGATTGAAAAATAATCATGAAAATAAAAAGATTACCTTGCGGCTGAAGCGGTCGACAGCAGCCTGGCGTTCGTTCACCTGGACGGAGCCGTCGATGCGCTCGTGTGGATACTTGCGGAAGTTGAGGTAGTCCTCAAGAATGTCCAGCATGCGCGCCATTTGCGAGAAGATGAGCACTTTGTGCCCGTCGGCGATGAGCTGCGGCAGCAGCTTGTCGAGGAGGACCAGCTTTCCCGAACTCTCGACGAGCATCCGCTCGGCCTCCTGTTCATTCGACTCGTGACCCGCGATCTGCGCCTCAGCTCCGTAAATCAGGTACGGGTGCTGCACAGTCACATCGCAATCGTGGAGAGAGATAGAAGATCAGTTCAATTGTTCGTGGGCATATTCAGCGATGATGATGAAGAAGGAGAAGACGTGCATTGCAACACTTGCGGAGCTGCAAAACAACATTTGTTGTGTTTGTCGCGTTGCCGCCCTGGCCCAGGAATGTCGTGTTCTGCGTGGTGTGGATGTGCTTAGAACGTAACTCTGTGGAGGCAGATAGAAAGAGGACCTTTTCGATGATGGCTCTGTAGTATTTTTTCTGCACGGTGGTGAGTTCTGCTTCGATGATGGTCTCTTCCTCCTGCTTGACCTTCTCCTCCTTCACATCCTCCTGCAATCGTCGAAGCTGCAGGTTTTGTTAGTGAGTCAAGAAGGAGTCTGTGTGGGTTCAGCGGAGGGAAAGGAGCTGGTACCAGGTAAGGCTGCAGCAGCTTTTGGAGGGCCATCACTTGGCTCGCATCCATGAGATTGCCGAATTGGGCGATAAAATCCTCGAATGAGCTGATTTGCAGGGAGAAAATAGACGAGTGCAGCACCAGAGTGAGTGGCCATAGAAAGAGAGGACAGAATGAGGGCCAGTTTCACGCACTTGAACGTGTGAGGGTCAAGCAAGTTGAGGAGCGTCCACAGCTCCTCCACACTGTTCTGGAGGGGCGTGCCCGTGAGTAGCAAAATGTTGGAGAAGTTGTAGAGCCGCAACTCGAGCGCCAGCTTGCTGTTCTGCTCCACCAAAAAGACGATGAAGATGATCAGCAGTGGCGCGGAGGCGATTAACAGTGGAAGCTGGGTCAACCTTGTTCTTGAGGCGGTGCGCCTCGTCGATCACAGCGTAGCGCCACGCGATGGGGCGGAGGAACGCGCTATCGACCAAGACAGTCTCGTAGCTAGTGACGAGCACATCCCACTTGTACAGGTTCGGGACGGGCTGGCGGGTGCTGCTGTCGCGATAGTGCCACTCGTGCTGGCGGATGACTTTCCGAGCGGTCGGTGGCCCGTAATAGACGACCACGTTCATGTCTGCGAACGTGTGGTGGAGGATGAGCCGCGGCTCAGGTTGTCAATGCATCATAACGCCGTAAGCAGAAGATAACGACAGCGGCATTACCTGTCCAGTTCTCAAGCTCACGTTTCCAGTGACCGATGGTGGCGAGTGGTGCGATGACGAGGAAGGGTCCGCGGATCTTCTCCACGTTGAACAAGTGCCACATGACGGCTATGCTCTGCACGGATTTGCCTGTTGGAATGTGAACAACGTTGAGAATCACCCGATCTGCCATGACAATCTGCGCCAAGACAATGGGGGCTGGAGTACCAAGGCCCATTTCGTCGGCAAGGAGGCAGTTTCGTTGCTGGTGCCAGTTGAACAGAAGCCAATTTAGGCCGTCCACCTGAAAGGGGCGCAGCAGGTTGCCATCTTTGAATCTATGGCCAAAACATAACATCAGTGACATGATCATGTCGTGTTTGTTGGCAAACGCACTCAGGCGACTCTGCGTATGGCCGCCATTCAGTAGCCTCAGGGCGCTGGCCGACGTTGGAGGTGGGCGGCACCTGATTGATGCGCTTGAAGCGCGCGACTTTTTCGTCATCCTGTAGTGGTGTTGTTTACACACGACTCAGTCGCAAGTTGATGCACAAGCTTGGGGGTTCGCTCATCACTAGCATGCGACAGACTGCCATGTACATGAATATCAGTGGCGCGCTCCCACGTGCTCTCGTCGTAGGGCATGGAATGCCACTTGATAAGGTATTTGGTGATCTGATTGCCCTCTTCATCCGGCTCCAGAGACTCGTCAAGGATGCGGTCTACCTGCACAAACTCTGGGTTGAAGGGCTTGTCGCCTTCTGCCAGTGGCGCCGACGGGTGACTGAGGTAGCGCGCCAGCTTGGCCTTTCCCGAGGGTTCAACCAGGATGTCGGATTCAAGCAGCCACTCGACGTGCAGGAACGATTGGCCCTAGCCACTGCTGTGTGAGCAGTAGTAGGAGGGAAGGAGGAGCAAACAAACAAGCTTCATGAAGGTACCTTCCATTTGACGAGGTACTTCCTCACGGTATGGCCACTCTCGGATACGTCCTTGTGTCCCAGAATCTTTTCAATCACTTGCTTGTGCTCCTCTTCTGCTCCGCTAAACCGTTAAACAAATGAGGCCATGAAAGAAGGCCCAGCTTGGCTTACCGAAAGACTCATCCTCTTCCTCGGCGTAGTTGACTCGTTGCCTTTCGCGCAGGCCCCTCATCCTTCGCTTTTTTGTCTCGCTGCTGTCTTCAATATTTTCCACTAACGCTCTCATTTCTTTGCTTCGATATTGTCCAGAAAAAATTGAGGGGGGAAATCAAACATGCGATTCGTTCGCGGGGCGGGGCACCATCCAATAGCGCCATAACCTCTGCTAAACCGACGAGATAAAAACTCGGTCTCCTCTTTCGTTCTACATTCAACCTCATCAAGATATACACCTGCATGCAGAGCTACGAGGAGTCGACGTCCGTGTTGGTGGTTGGAGGTGGCCTGGTTGGGCTCTCCGCGGCCATGTTCTTGGCTGCGCGAGGCGTGCCGACAGTTCTGGTCGAACGGCACGCCGGCAGTTCACCGCATCCTCGCGCCATCGGCTACACCGCTCGAACCCTCGAGCTGTTCCGAGCCATTGACGGCCTCGGCTCATGCATCCCACCGACGGACCCTAGCTTCCACCTACGGCGAGTCAAGGCCGAGAGCCTTGCCGGCAAGTGGTTCGACGAAACGACGTGGACTCCTCAGAACAAGCAAGAACAGGACAAGCAGAAAGTGGAGTACTCGCCCTGTTCCGGCACAGCAATGGCGCAGGACCTCCTCGAGCCGATTCTCAGGAAAAAGGCCATTGAGCTGGGCGCCGATGTGAGGATGTCCACCGAATTGATCCGGTTCGAAATCGATGACGACAGCGGCAAGCACGATCATACCAAAGGCGGTGTCGCTGCGTGGCTGCGCGAAAGAGGCGGTAGGGAGTACGTGCTCCAGGCGTCGTACATGATCGCCGCCGATGGTCACCGCAGCCCTGTCCGAGAGACCTTGGGCATTAGCCGGAGCGGTCGAGGCCACATGCGCACGGTCAACAGCATCCTTTTCAGGGCCGACCTTAACGAGTATCTCCTTAAAGGAGTGAGTCAGTTCGACATTCGGCAGGACGACGGCTTTCAGGGTTTCCTCACGACCTACCAGGACGGACGCTGGGTCTTAATTCTTCCCACCCATCTCGACCAGTGCCGCGACTTTGAGAAGGCCGACGAGGCAGAGCTTGCAGCGCTGGTCGAGAAAGCCATCGGAAGGACAGACAAGGACATAGAAATCATCACGACTGGCCAGTGGGAGATGAGCGCTCTGATCGCTGACCAATTCGCCGCAGGCCGTCGCATCTTCCTGGCGGGAGACGCAGCGCACATGCTTCCGCCCAACCGTGGCGGGTGGGGAGCTAACACAGGCATCGAAGACGTTCACAACCTGGCGTGGAAACTTGCCGCAGTACTGGCAGGATCGTCTTCGCCTCGCCTGCTCGATACCTACGACGCCGAACGCAGGCCGATAGCCTGGCTGCGCCACAACCAGATCTTTGTAAGGGAGGACTACAAAGCCCACGCTGGACAACTGTCTCTCGACAACGCGACCATCATCGACGACATGGCCATGGAGCTTGGCCAGCTCTATCGCTCCTCCGCTGTCGCCTTTGTGGCTTCAGCGGAAGATTTGCCTCCGGCCCTCAAGCCAGACCAGTGGGCAGGACAGCCAGGCACTCGTGCGCCGCACCTGTGGCTAGTTCGAGAGCGAGACCAAGGCCGGGAGCGCATCTCGACTCTCGACCTCTTCCAGCGTGGATGGGTTCTGCTAACGGAAGACGAGCGCTGGCGATCGGCCGCTGAACCGATCGGAGTGGAGTGCGTCATCATCGGCACAGAAATCAAGATGGAAAAGGCGATGGTCAGCTCCGAGTTCGCCACAGCCTTTGGAATCGGCACTACAGGCGCGACACTGATTCGACCGGACGGCTACGTGGCCTGGCGCTCGGTGGAGATTCCACGTTCTCCTGCCACTGAGTTGGCCCACGCGCTGGCGCAGGTGTCATCGTCGATCGTTAAGGACGAGTAGATGAATCTTTTTTTCGAAAAATTTCTTTTCTTTAAGATTGCAGCATTAAAAAAAATTCATTTGCGCCACGCCATGGAAGGAACCGTACCGACAGAAGAAAGCGTAAGGTCGAGGAGCACCAACCGGAGGAGAGAACAGCGACCGAACTGGAGCGCTCGGATGCTACTGGAACACGCGCCAGACAGGAAGACCCTGCTGCTGCCGTAGCGTTGGAAGTGCCAAGCAGCAAGCACCAACGTGCGCTCAAGCAAGAACATGAAAATGAAGATGCAGACCAGAAAGAGCTGAGCTCGTCGCCACATGCACTACTGGAAGAAGTTGGAGCGCACGATCAGGTTGACGCAGACGACTTCGATCTCTGTTGGGACAGCTTCGCCTGGTTCGGGTCGGGCTGTGACTCAAGTATGCATAATGGGTTCCTCAGTTCAGAGAGCGAACCCACGTACATATGCGACGCGACGGTGCATCCTTCGCTGATCGCTCGTGGGCGTCGTCTTCTCGAAGTGCTCGCCCCACCCGGCACAGCCGGTGGCGAAAGAGGAAGCGCCGGTAAGGATGTTCTGGACGAGGAAGAAGACGAGGAAGACGAGATGCCACCTCTCGTAAACCCATCCACCACGAGAGGACGTGGCAGAGGAGCGAAGGCACTGAGGAAGAGAGCCGGAGAAGGAAGGAGAGTGGCCCCGCTTCCTCCTCTCGACGTCGCCGTCGGTCCGTGGCGCTTCGATCCCTTAGCCACCGAAGAGCGATTCGAAAGCATCACAGGGGAGAAGAAATTGAGTGGCGTCGCCAACGTCGCCGGCGAAGAGGAAGAAGATGCGAACCACGTATCTGGAGAGCTGCAACTGGCGGTCTTTCGTGCTTCGGCGATGAAACCGGCTGGACAGCCTGGCGAGCGGCTCCAGGAGGACAGGTTCGAGGTCACGCACGTGTGTCACATGGATGACGCTCGCGAGTACGTTATCGTGATCGACAAAGTGGAGCGTCGGTTCGTGTTCGTCGGCGAGGACGGATGCCACCCACATTGTGGTACCAACGAGTTTATCTACGACAACTCCCACGGAAGCGGACCGGGCCTCATGGGCCATCTCGCGCAACGAAACACGCTTGAGAGCCTTCTGGAAACCACTCTCCAACGGTTCGTCCAGTTTAGTACAAACACTTAATGCTGTGACCTGCGGTCGGCAGACACGTACTACACTGTGTAAAACCTTTACTGTTTCAAACCTTTACAAAGCGGAGAGCCGGCATGCTTAGGCCGTCAGCTCGGCTGCGAAGCCGCACACGAGGTCGGTCTCGGGGTGGCGCACAAGGCAGCCTGACGCGAACTCAACAAGACCCGCCTCCCAGCCGCGCATCTGGCGGAGGTCGTCCACAACTCGCGGCGAACCAAAGTAGGGGTGGCTGACCACAGAGCTCTCCGTGAAGCCGTGGCCGAGCGATACGCAACGTACGCCGTTGATGACCATGGTGTGACCCTCATCGAGCACGAAGCTGTAGACGGCCTCACAAGGGCGCTCGACAACTTGGCCCAGCTCACAGGGGAACCGCCAGCGCCCTTCGGCGTCGCAGACCGGGTGGTAGGGCGTGACCAGCAGGGAGCTGCCCTCGAGCTCGACCAGGGCCGCGCGGCCGGCGTGGCAGTGCGTCTTGATCACGCACAGAACGCGCGCCGCACCGGACGCGGCGTCGAGCGTCGCCACAAGGTCGCCCTTGGCCACGAGGGCCAGCGCCTTACGGGAGCCGTCGGCCATGAGGGCCGTGCAGTCGCCGTGGAAGCACGGGTTGGACGAGTTGTGGTAGCTGCTCATGCTGGCCGGCGGGCGGTAGGTCGGGTCGTGCGTGGTGGGCTTGACGGAGGGCTTGGGCGGGGGCAGCTTCACAAAGATGTCATCGAGCTCGTCGCGCAGCTGCTGGAACAGCTGGCCTCCATAGTGCTGCAGGCCCGGGTCCTTGAAGTTGGTGCACTGTTGGAGCAGATGAGCGCGCGCCAGCGACGGCAGGTAGTGTCGGCCCCACTTCTTGAACCAGTCCTCGCGGAAGAGCGCCTCCGTGATCTGGCCGGTCAAATCCTCGGCCAGGCTCGCAGCTCGCGGGTCGCGGTCCTTGATGGCGGCAGCCTCAGTGGCAAGCGCCTTGATGCCATCGCCAGCCTCGTGCGGCGCGGTCTTCATCAGGCCAACGGCCGTGGTCACGCCATCGACCAGGCGCAGACGCAGACGCTGGACCTGGACTTCGACACCGCCAGTGCGACTGGTGCCCTCGACGGCGCTCTCGACGGGCTCCTTTGCGCCGTGGAGCTCGTATTTGAGCGTGACTCGCAGGTAAGGCTGGTCGGCCGCGGTTGGCAGCTGCGCCATGCGCACGATGACGTCGCGGCTCTGTCCGAACTGGAGCGAGCCCAGGGCGACCTGGGCGCCCCATGAGGTGATGGATGCCGTGTTGCCGCCGGGCAAGCCGCCATCGACGATGCGTGCGCCATTGACGGGCTCCAGGGAGAGCTGGGCGCTGGCGGCCATGGTGACGAGCTGGTTGCTCAGTGTGTTGACAAAGGCCGTGCCGACGAAGGAGCTGTCGGGAATGAACGAGTACAGACCGCCGCCCTCCACGGCCAGGCCGCGCAGGAGCTCGCTGTTGATGTCGTAGCCAAAGCCAAAGGTGGAGATGGTGCACGATAGGTCGGAATGCTGGTCGCGATAGCGCTTGAGCATGGCCAGCTCACCGCGCGGCGGGGACACGTTGGGCAGGCCGTCGGTGAGCAGCAGCACGGTAGCCAGTCGCCCGCCCTCGGCGTGCTTGCGTAGCATCTCGAGGCCGGTGTGGAGGCCATCCCACAGATTGGTTGTGTCATCGGGCGTGAGGGCGTCGACACGGGCCTTGAAAGTGCCCTTGGCCTCGGGCGTCATTGGGGTCAGGTCGCACAGGGTGCTGGCCGTGGTGGAGTAGACGACAATGCCCAGCCGGTCCTCGGGGTGCAGGGAGCTGATGATCGTGTTGGTTGCATGCTTGACCACGTCGAGCAGCGATAGGCCGTGCCGCTCCTCGCGGCCAGTAGCTGTCTTCATGCGCGCCTCAGTGCCCATCGATCCCGAGATGTCGATGACGCAGCAGATGTCCGACGGCGTACGGGTAGTCCCCTCTGGCGGCCTGATGGAGACCAATATGTCATGTTCGCCCTTCTCGCCGTCGGCGCCATCTGCCTTGCGCGCCTCGACGTGCAACGCGACCACCCCCTCGGTCCCCTGCGGTTGGGGTGTTGTTTGGGGCTTGGCCTCGAGCTGCCTCTGCTCTACGACTGGCAGGCCGAGCTCGCGGCGCCTCTCGTTAATGGCGTCTTTTAGCGCACGGTTCGGGACAAGGTCGGCGAGCGTGAGGCGGGAGCGAGTGATTGGGGATGTGTCGTGCTGCTTGAGCCAGGCTTCAATGGCATTGCGCTCGTAGGAGTTACCCTCGGTGTCCACCACAGGGTCCTGCATTACCTCCTGCGTCAGGGGACAGATAAAGCTTGCCGAAAAGCTTTCATCTTGTTGCTCGTCCTTGGTTTGGGGCTGCGTTTGCATGCTTGGTGAGAGTTTTGTGGTTTAACAACGACTCACCACTACTACCGCTTTACCCCCGCTGGCCCTTCATCGAACAAGTGTTTATGTGAAGCATTGTTATTCTTTTTCTTCGACATTTCTTGCACCTCTCCGCAAAGTATGCTAGGAAATGCGAAGAAAACGGTCAAAATTCCAGCCAGGGCCCTTTGCTGTTGAAATGGAACTGGTCCGGTGATGGAAGAGATTGGCACCCAGAGGAGTGGCACAGGTTTTTGAGGACGTCAGTCGGCTTACCAAGCAGAACGGCCCACAACAGCATCTGGCAGATCGCACTCATGCCGCTACAGTACCTTTAGTTGCCCGACACAACAGAAAAGTCCGCCCTAAGAGCTTATCGGGGGCATAACTTATGTCCGAGTGCACTGTGCTGAGCTTCCAAACACCTCTATCATGGACCGTCCTTCTCCACAACACATGACGACCACCTCACCCGTACGTACAGAATAATGTCAGAAAAAGAAGACCTCACCAGATTTGCGTGGCAGGTCGTGGTTGTCGGTCCTTCAGGCCACGGTGCGTCGGCAGTACTCCAATGTCTGTGCGGGAAGGGTCTTGGCAATGAGCAGTATGTTGCGCAACAGCGCGCCTACGCCAAGGTCTCCCATTTTCCTCTTCCCCCCCCCCTTCTCTCATTTCTCATAGGAATGAGAACTCTTCTTGGGAGAATTCCTAACTTGTGCTTTCCCCCAATGGCATCCCAACACTCCACCCGAACGCTGGCACAGAGCCTTTGCATAAATCCAAATACCATTCTGATCGATCGCACCAGAGATGAGTTCGTTGCGCGGCACACTCTCTACGCGCGGTACGACCCCAATTGGGGAGGGTGTGGCACCGTTCCTTGTCGCGCTGGCTAACTGTGTTGTGTTTGATGGCGTGAGGCTAGGGTGGTGAAAGCTGATCATGATGAGACTTGCTTCACGCTAGTGAGTGTGCCTGGACGACCTCACCTGCTCGCCACTTTCATCCGCAACGCCTGTCTGGTACAGAACCCGTCATGACAGCGATTCTCTTCCTATTTATTAACCACCGTCCACAGGCTGACTCGGCTGTGCTGGTGGTGGCTGCCGATGTCGATGCGGAGGACTCAACAAATGGTGTAGCACGCGCCCTCTTGACACAAGCGATCGTGCTCAAGTGCCTTTCCATTTTTCCTCTCTTTTTTGTGCAATTATTACTTTTTTTTTATTTATTTAATGCATGACGAGCACAGGGCGCTCGAGATGGAGGACATTGTGGTGTGCGTGACAAAGCTTGATCTCATAGCCATGGAAGGAGAGCTTGGGCAACAACAGGCATTTGAGCGAACCAAGCGTTTTGTCATGAATCTGCTCACTGAGCATCCATTGCTTCGATTCAACCCGTAACACACACCTTCCACTCCCCTCGCCAGAGCATGTGGACCAGTACTGAGCTTCTTGTCTGGCGGCCAATGGTGCACAGGTCCGGCATCACGGTGGTTGGCGTGAGTGTTGGGGAGGAGGAGCACCGCGGCATCAGTGGAGAACCCTATGCCTGGTCAGATGGCGGGCAGACCCTCCTTCAAGCCCTGCGAGCTCAAGTGCTGTGCGTTCTCCTCCCACGCGACAATCCATCGCGTGGACGACCGCTCTGGTGGCTCCCACATTCATCGTGAGTGACTGATGCAGGAGGAGATGCATCGCCCTCGCGGCCAAGAGCGAGTGCCCAGAGCAGCCAACGCGTCTGCCCATCCAGAGAAGCTTCAGAATTGGTACCATGCCTTTGTGCGTGTGTTTGCGGTCGTGTCTGTATGTGCTCATGTCTACTGGCTCAGGCGGGATTGGCGTTGTGATATGCGGACGCCAACTGAGCGGCCAACTCAAACGGTACGACCTCTAACTTCAATCAATAAACCTGACGCGTTTACTGACGATGAACACACAGGGGCGACATGCTAGCGTGCTGTCCGAACGACCCCGTTGGGTGGAAGTGGATCGACTTGAGGCGCGTCAAGAGCAATCAAGCGTCTCTCCACCGGTTCAAGACGTTTGAGATCGAGACGTTTTACGAAACACTGCAGGAGAGCAAGCCCGGTGAGATGGTCGGAGTGAACCTGCGCAATGGACCATCGCACTTTGCCTTTCCCCCCGGTGCATTCTTTGCGTTCCATTGTATTGAACGTGCTTGAAGCACGACTGATGCGTGGGCCACGATACACAGGCGTCATGCTCATGCCAGCCGACGAGTATGCCGCGTCGCTTGTGGAGCTTACGGCGATGGAGCTGGTCGTCCAGGTGGTGGCAGTGGATAGCCGCGCCAAGGTGTGCACACTCGAGCCCCCAGACATTGCCCGTCACCGCAGTCACTTAACCACAAGGTTCGCCGTTCACGATCGATCTGCTGCAGGGCAAATCAAGCAAGACGGCCTTTGGCGTAGGCTACACTCTCGTTATGTGCGCATACCATGCACGTGTGGCATGCCTGGTATGGACGTCAAATGCCCCATGTTTGCAGTCCAGTAGCCTCACCTTGCCACGCACGGCGCGCCAGGTCGTGGAAGTCACGACGACGGCGGATCTCACATCTGACGGCCAACCAACTGACGGCACAGAAGGTCAGGTCGCCAAAGAGAAGGTCGATATCGGACAAGGTACTACTTCTCTCACCTGATATGTTCCGGGCACACGCACATACGCACACGCCCCTCCTTGGGACTCATGCTCCGACAGTGGCACTAGTGCGGTTGCGCCCGCTCAAGCCAGTGGTGGTGGAGGAGCATACGAAGTTTCCACAGCTTGGGCGCGTTCTCCTCCTCGATGGTGCCGTCTTGGTACGTACCACGATGCACCAGCACAGACACCGTTGGATGACCAGCACTTTTAACTGCTGTGCAATACGTCATTTCTGCAGCTGGCCCACGGCAAGGTGCAGTCAGTCGTGCGTCAGCTCAAGAGCGAGTTTACAGAGCGTATCAGCCCAGCCGATGCGGCGTATGGTGCGAGCACATGACAACCCTTGGTAGTTCTTTGCTCTAAAGCTAATCAGTTGCACCGACCAGTAATCGAGGCGATGCGCGCGCAGCCTGTCATTGTCCAGAGTCGGGACAAGCACCATAACAGTCTTCTTCACTTGGCCTCCAAGGTTCGTTTGTTTGTTTAATGATCGTGGCTATGGCATGATGGCTTGCACAACCTCACCACCGTCCATCCGACTTCAACTGTGAACACAGGAGTTGGGTTGCCGCGAGGTCTTGCTGGCCGCCCTGGACAACCTAAGGCAACACTGTGATGACGAAACGTGTCGACGATTGCTCAATGTGCGCAATGACGATGGCCTGACCGCGCTCCAGGTCGCCCTCATCGCTGGTACCGCGAGATCGTCCCTTTCGGTCGCAACGTGCGAGATTAAAGGTGGGCTATGAGCGCAGGCAATGAGCAGGCGGCAGCGATCCTGTTAGGCAGCGGGGCTCGGCTCCATTGGCATGTGGCGCGAGCGCATAGCGCCGGCGGCTGGGCAAGACGACAACGACGTCAATCAAAGGAAGCCTCCACGCGGCCATCCGCCTCCGGCCATTTTGAAAGCTTAGGTTTGCATACAAGGCCCACAGACCGCCACAACCAATCATAGCGTGCCGCTGACAACCGAGATGGCACATGTATGACTTGTGTGTGTAGGTCGCCCCCGACCGCTGAGTTTGGCCGTGAGCTGCATTTCCACTTTGAGCGCCAACCGGTGCGACGCCCTCGTCCTTCCCTCCAGCCCCTCCCAAGCTGCCACGTATCACCAGTTCTGGCTCACTCGACTCGATTGGGTCTCGCTATGGCGGCGGGCCCAGGTCCAACTACACGAATTTGGAGGAGGCTCTGCCAGAGAGCGAGCTGCGGCGCCAAGCAGCTGTCGCCCTCCATGCCTTCCTGCAGCGCGGCGCTGCGGCGTGCACGCGCCCAACCCCTCCACAAAAGCAATCACAGCCAAGCGCCTGATCGCCAAACCTCGGCGGCTTGACTCCTCAAGAAGGAACTCATCGGAACAGGCTATGTCTTGTTTGATCTTCTCATTTTTCGGAAGAACGCCAGAGCTCATCAGCTGGCATGACGTGAAACCGGCCCTCGTAGTCAACACAGGTTCGGTCCATCTCATTGATCTCCTGCCCGAAGTAGGTCTTGAAAGCCTGCGCGAACTTGCGCGAGAGCACGCACTTGAACGCCACAGCGGCTGGCGCTTGCGCAGTTGCGCCACCCTCTTCCTCGGTGCTGCTGGTGGAGTTGATAAACTCCTTCACGAACATGTGCGTCTCGTTGTCCTTCTTCGGCCCGAGCCGCACCAGCCGAAACGCCTCAACTCTGACGAAGTCGATATCGCTGACGTGCTCTGAGAGGAAGTGCTTGAGTTTGGCGATCAGAGTCTGCCAGTCCCTCTTGGTCGTTGTGAGTACAATCTCGTCCGTGTACTTGCATGCAACCTGTCACATCACGCAGATCTAAGCTCCAACGAAACAGTGCCCCTGTGGTAACAAAGGGCTCTAGGCGCACCTGATCTGCGGTGATCACATCATGCTCCAGCAGCAGGCGATAGATCCGATGGTTGAGCGCGTGATAGATTTTGGCTTGGGCATGATGGTTTATCCTGCCCATGACCGACGCTCGAAATCGCTTGCTGTTAAGAAGTGCCTCGTAGCTCGTGTATCGGCTCAGGAACTCGGCCCAGTTCTGGGCCATAGCATGTGGTGTAAGCGCCACCATCAGGCATAAGTGTGCGCAAACCGAGAGATGACGGCTCCTACCGAGGTGTTAAACACCAGACGAGGGTCATAATAGCGAAGCGAATTGAAGTTGGCCGAGGTGAAGTCAAGGGACACGTAGTACTTGTTCGAGTTCTCGGGTATGTACAGGTTCTCCGTGGCCGCGCTGATGTGATGGCAAAAGCGATGCGGTCGTGTGAGGTGGGACGTATCGCGGCGAACGAGATCGAGTCGACCCACGTACCGCTCGGGCTCTGCGTCCTTGATGTCGAACTGGGACAGAGGATCGGCCGCTAAGGCAGCATAGGCCTCAGTGCCGGTGACATCATCGATGATGCGCTGCACGAGCTCCGCCGTGTAGTTCTTCCACTTTGCCACGCTGCCTGTGCGCGTGCCCAAGTGCAATCGTACAGTGAGCTCAATGAGCTGTTCCTGGACTGAGCGGGCGGCGTAATACCTTGCGAGTTCACGGCCTCGAGGAAGAGATGGAGGTTGGTCTGCGAGTGCAGCACGGGTTCGTAGAGAGCGCAAAAGTACTCGAAGTAGGGCGACTCCAACACCGGCATCGGTACCGCAAAATCGATGCAGAACCTGTGGTGCGCATGCGCATAAACATTCATGATTGGACTGTCGCATAAAGAGGGAGAAAGAAGAGCACCTGTTGCGCAGCGCGACGGGCAGCGTGGCCGCGGTGAAGGGCTTGGGCTTGCCTCCGCGCGCCTTGTGCGCTTTCCTCTCCTCTTCGTCACGCTCGGCTCGCTTCTGGGCCCAGTCAGCCGGCCGTGTGATGCGCAGAGTGTGCTTTGGCGGGCCGCCTTCGACCGCGTCGAGTCCGAGCTCGTCCCTCGCGTAGGCGGCAAGGAGCTGCTTCTCGAGTGCGTTCAGCCCACCCCCGAGCACGAGCTGCTCGCTGCTGCCCCCTTTCTCGGCTTTGGGAGTGGAAGAAGCGAATTGTTCAATCTTCTTACGGTTGTCCTCCACCACGCTGCGGTAGTCGTTGTCTCTCCGCCTCTTCTTGCTTTTGGTCTTGGGCTTGACGCCCAACGACTCGGCTTCTGCCACACTTTCTTCATTCTGCAGTGCTGCAAACATGTTACCGCTGCTACCTGTTGCGCTGGCAGCTTTCGCCTTGTGACGCCGCCTCCTCCTCTGGTTACTACTCGACATGCTCGTGTTGTGTGCGTATGTCTCAGTTGGCAGAAATTTCTCAACAATAAAAAGCGGACCATATTAAGGGAACGATTTTGAAAATCCAAAGACGAAAAATAAAATAAAACAAAGTGAACGGGCGGCAAAGGGGCAATGCATTTGGGGCTTCACCAAGCGAAAGCACACGATGACGCCAGGCCCAGCAGAGGCAGCAAGCGGAGGGGGCTGCATCATCATTGGCCACCGTGGAGCAGTCGGTCGGCCGAAGCAAACTCGGCAAAGAGCTCCGGAGCGAGGTACTGCTCGTCGCGCAGGAAGACCATCACCTTCATCACCTGGTCCCAGAAGGCGAACGCGTTGGTGAGGTCGCTCCCAATGTCCCGGCACGCCGGGAACTTGGACATCAGGGCCGGCATGTCGTCGCCCAGCAGGTAGTACTTGATCACGACGCCCATCGCCGTGCTGCTCTCCCTCAGGAAGGGCAGCCTGCACATGGCGCGCCACAATGGCAACGTTGTTACTTGGCATAAGCAACAAAGAGAAGGCGAATAAGGCGAGGCGGGACAGCAGGATACTTGAAGGAGGTGTTGATGTAGTCCTCGGGCGAGAGGCGCGCCTTGTGACTGATGACGGCGTGCGTGTACAGGATCTCAGACATGTTTCGCAGCGAGCGCAGCAGAGCCTTGACGATGGAGTTGAATCCCATCAGCTCGTGATCGATCGGGCCTGACCACGGCTTGTCCTGCACAAACGAACGATCGATCATCGTGAGGCCTTCGTCACGCCATCAAAGTCGCTCTTCGCGAAGAAACAAGGCCACACGGTACCGGGTGGTAGGTCATGGAAAGCAGGCTCACCACGCGCGAGATGAGTGTGATCTCCTTGGCGTAGGGCGAGCTGGCCTCTGTTTGTTGACCCGTTGTCAGCAGAGAAAGCTGAGCCAGCGATGAAGGGGGGAAGGGAGACGCACCCAAGATCGGCCTCCGGGGCTGGGTGTGAAGCGGGATCGGGTGGAGGTGGGAAGTCGCGATGAGCTCCAGCAGGATGAACATCTCCTCCTCGTACTTGCTCTCGACCAACGAGAGGGCCTTGCCCAGTATCGTCATTTGTCGGTCGGTCGTCAGGTAGCTGGTGTCCGCCAACAAAACATGCCACAACACCCGTGTGAGCGGCGTGGAGCACAGCGAGCAGCTTTGAAGAAAAAGAAGAGAAGGGGAAGTACCCTCGGATCTCGAGCCCCTGGAGGAGCACAGCGGTCATGAGCTCCTCCTGGGACACGATGGGCTCCTGTGCGCCCCGCAGAGGGAAGGGCAGGGGGGTAAGTCCAAGAAATGAAGAGTGGTGGTGATGACGAGGCTGGGCAGGACACGTACGTCGGGCATGCTAAAGTCGGGCGAGCCGACATCTTGCACGAGCTGGAGGGCAAAGTTGAGGCCGATGTCGGCAGTCGAGTTCTTGTTGAGCTTTCGCATGAGGTTGAGGATGTCGGCGTGTCTCACGTAGCACTTGAGGCAGTCGAGGATCTCGTCCCGGTAGGCATGGATGTCGAGATCGTACTCGTTTGACGGGTCGAACCATCGAATCGTGACCTTGTACGCCCCAGGCCCAGCGCCGTGAGCATAACCCTCCCACCTCCAGGACCTGGACCAAGTGGGAAGGGGAGGGCGAAGAGTGCGCGTACAATTCTGCGGTGCTTGTAGTAGTCGTGAAGCGAGAGCGCGAGAATAGCCAGCGTCTTGGTGCGGATATCGATCAGGTCGCTCAGCATGCGCCGGTACTCATCCGAATCGACCTGAGATTGGAACAGTCGCCAACCATCATAGGTGAGACGGAGCACGAGGACTGCAGACCAGAGTCTCCTTCTTCCCCTTCCCCTTCCCCTTCCCCCCCCCCCCTTTCGAGTGTGCTTAAGAGGGAAGTGAATGGTGCATACCAGGGGCGGGGCTTCGAGCAGCGCGCCGGAGAGGAGGTTGTTGACGACCTGCGGCAGGGTGCCGCCTTGACACAGCAGAAAATAGAGCTCGTTGGGCAAGCGCGGGCTGATGAGCTCGTGCAGATCACTGTTGCGGTCCGCCGCGGCGGTAAGTGAAACGACCAAGCATAGGCAGGAAGCGGGAGGGGAAAGGTCGACCTTGGGCAGCTGTGCTTGTTGAGGGGCTCGCAAGTGCAGTTGGTGGTGAAGACGACGTGGTGCCGGATGATGCTCCTGTCCGCCGGCGCGTCATGTAAGAATCCAGCACTGCCAAGCGAAAACGCCCCAAGCATGAACCGTACCTGGTGCGCATGAAGAGGTCGATGTAGTTCTGCTTTTGCACCTGCGGGTGGTTCAGGTGGTTCTGCACCGCCATGAGCCCCGTCTTGTAGCCCTTCACCATGTCGTAGGCAGCTGGAAAGGCGCACAGGCGCAGAGGGGAGGGAAACGGTGGGTAGACCAATCTCAGCCTAAGGCATTCAGTGGAACACAGGAGGACGATGGGACCAACCTCGGAAGTTGAAGGGTCCGTCCAGCAGAGGCGGGAAGGTGGCACACAGGTCGAAGCCAGCGAGTATGCACGCATCGATGAACTGGTCTTGGCTCATGTTCAGGTCCCGAAGCACGGCAGCGTGATCCACCCACTCGAACGTTCCTTTCTGTATGCGCAGATTACGAAGAGATGGTGAGTGCATTGCGACGAGCGGCAGAGGTAAGGAGGGAGAGAGAGAGAGAGAGAGAGAGCCGGACGCCAAACCTCGAAATCAATGTTGATGATGATGCGCGAGGCGCCAAAGAGAAGCAGCTCCAGCCCGGCGTAGACGTTCTGCGTGAAGCCTTGCTTGTTGTCGGCGAGCCATGCCAGCTGTAGACTCAACACAAAGCGGTCACGACAAGACAACAATGTGATGAGGAGGGAGCAGGCACGGCATGCGTATTCGGTGGTTCCTCACGCACCTGAGGCCAGGCGTAGTAGGGGGCACGCATAAACTCAACCCCGTGGGTGTGGAAGTGCTGGAAGACTTCGGGCAAGAAGTTGAGGCTAATGTGCTTCTCTACAACGCAGCAGGCCTGATATCAGCCACAAGGCGGAGCGAGAAAGAGAACGGGGGAGGGGAGCACAAACCAGCGCTTTCAAAGAGCGACGCGGCCTGAGAGATCTGACCCTTGTAGTAGGCATCCCAGGCACTGCTCCGCTTCAGCGCACGACTGTCGGCGCCGCCAGCCAAGAAGGGGCGGTCCTTCTTGACGAGATTGAGGCCGGAGAAGACGAACAAAGGCTTCACCGAGGCCTTCCTGTGGTGCAGGACGACAGTCGGCGATTTGAAGTCGTGATTTAAGTCGAGACACTGCAACGACAGAGGCAGACGAAGAAGGGTTCATAACGTACGAGAATCGAGCTAGTTCCGCATCAAGCGCGTGAGCAAGAGTGAGGGGGGCGCCGCCAGTGGCCACTTGAAAGGGCTCGGCGACAGGGAGCTTCTTGAGCCAATTCGCGCCTTCAATGCCAAGTCGTGTGTGTGCCAGAGAACTGATGTTACCCGTTTGAACGAGCCTCCTCTCAGTGAGGAACTCTGAGCAAAATGAGAAACACAAAATCATCAGATAGAGACATCTAGCACAAAAAACAGTGCATTAATGGACTGTAAAATGCAACCTTGCAGTCCCCTAATAGGCATGAAGTGAGTAATACTGCCGTTGAGCTGGTCTAACTGTCAGATGGGCCACGGCAACAACAAGCAGCCCAAGATGCGGAAAAGTTGTTTTTCTTTCATTTTCAGTTTGCTGGGGGAAAAGAACAAAAGTCGCAATCAAACACTTGCTTGTGCTTCGCACTATCGTGTCAGATGTCCCATTCCGGAAGGCGACGACGCAGCAAATCCTCTTCTTCTCCAAGTACCTCTGCTTGGAGCACGCCCGTGTCGGCTACTATGGACAATTTTAGCTTCATTTTGGGCTCTCAAATACGCTACCTGGTCTCTTCGCTCTCAAAGAAGAACTACCGAACTAGCGTGGGAGAGTTAGAGCATGTACGTTGCGGCTGCATTACTATCCAACATTTTCTTCTCATTCTCACCCGTGGGCCCATTCGGTTTTTCTTGATTGCTGCAGCTCATCACCCTCTATGGTCACGACGCCTACCTCTACATGCTACGCTGCCTGATGGAGCAAATCGACCTTAAGGATACCACCAAAAGCCAGCAGCGGTTGCAACTACTCCAGCAGCAGTTGCAGCACCTCATCGACAAGCCCAATTTCCCTTCGGTCCTCTTCCAGGCACTTGCTGGGCTCGAGCTTAAGGAAGACTTTTTCACTCAGCTCTCGAAAGCGCTCAAGCTCAACCTTGCGCAAGAGGTCCTTCTCGGCCTCGGCCTTGCCCAAGCCCCCGAAAAGAGCGTGCGACGTGAAGGTAAAACTCGCCCCTTTTCCCAGAGTGGTGTGGGGAAGAACCGAGTTTCACACACCCTCTTTGGGGGGTTTTGGTTCCAGGTCGTTCTTTCCTTCGCGTCAAGCTCCCTGAGGTGGAGAACAATGTCTCTGTCCTGCCCGAGTCCTTGCTGCACAGCCTGCTTTACTACCTGGGCAGCAAGGACAGCTTGTCCAAGCAGCGGACGGCCCTGGCTAAGGCCCTTCAGGCCACGGGCAAGCCGCTTCCCCTCTCGTTGCTTGTGCTAGCCAGCGACGAGAAGGTTGACTTTGATTCGCGCCGGTACGGCCCTTTCTTCTTTCTTGCAACCACCTCACCAGTCGTTGGTTTGCGTGGCGCGTGGTCGAGCTTTTCCTTCAGATTTTCACCCTTTTTGACACTCGCCCAAATCTTTGGTTGTGTTCGCGCACGCTCTCTTCAGAGGTCTGGAGGAGCGCACCGATGAGGACGCGGATAGCGAGGAGGCACTGATCGCAGAGATCTCAGCGGCAGTACACCCGAGTGAATTGATGCAGGACATTGGATACTCGTGCTGCCAGACGGCAGCCAATCTGAAGGAGCTTCTCAAGAAGTTCCCAGATGCCAACGAGGCCGATGTTGCGGCGATTTTGGCGATGATGCTGCGCACGAGCGCGGCAAACGAAGAAACCTCAAGTGAAACTAATGACTGGAATGTGACTGTATTTGTCGATACAATCAAAGAACTGGTGCGGCATCTCCTCCTCCCCCCCCCCTTTCAATTAATTACTGTGCCCAAGATCTGACGTTAAATTCGGTTGCTTGGCAGCACCCCAAGCTAAATTGGCCCCTCGTGGTGAGAAGTCTCGATCGACCCGATTTCTTTGTACCGGACACGAAGGCGTTGCAGTTCATCCTAAACGTGTACAAACGAGCAACCAAGGTATGAATCTGTCCTCCCACGGCTCAGCTATGACAGGCGAACTGACGGCAGGGGTCGCTATTTCTCGTGGCACCAGGAACCGTTCCCGGTCGATGTGTTGACAAGCGAGTGGCTCAACGCTAGAGGCCAACTGTCGTTCTTGCAGCAGGCCCTTGCCCTCGGACCGGAGGCGATCAACTTTGTCGCCGGCCTGCCGCAGCCCACTACTTTCACGCTCGACCTACCGCACCCGAACAAGTCGTCGGCCGCGCAGGTTCAAAACTGGCATAACGCGGCCCTCATCGAGCGTCTGCTTCACCTGGCTGAGGGCGACGGCTATGAAGTGGTGAAGGATATCTTCCGCGGGCCGCTCGAATACTGTCCCGAACTGCTTCTTCTCCGGCTCGCCCAGCTTCAGGTACGTTCCCGTCATCCTTCAGACATGGTCAATGCCCTTATGACTGACTCTCTCGTTCGCCATTTATCTTTTAGTCACCCTGGGGCGCGCTGTACGGGGAGCTGTGCTCGGAGCTGCTCGCTCTGTTCCTGGGCAACCACCCCAACTCCAGCTACGTCCTGCACAAACTGTGGAGCGCCAACCGAGCGCTGGTGATGCGCGGCATGGTAGAAAGCTACACCAAGGACCCCTACTGCCTCTCCCGCCTACTCGACGTGGCGCACGACATCAAGGCGCTATCACCCATTCTCGAGATCCGGCCGTTCACCTTCGCGATCGATCTCGCCGCATTGGCCTCACGACGCGAGTATCTCAACCTCGAGAAGTGGCTGCAGGACAGGATCAACGAGCACCAGCTCGAGTTTGTCTCGGTACTGTCCATCACCACATGACTGCTTCTCCACGTTTCACGTGCTTGGTTGGCTCACCGCTTCCCATCTGGCTGCTGCAGGCGTGCTTGAGCTACCTTAAGGAGAAGAAGAAAACATTTGCCAAGAATTCGTCGACGGCTAAGGGCGGACCCAACAGTGTTGTCGCCACTCTGTCGGCCGATACTTTGGCAGTCTTCTTCTCCGTGATCCAGGCCAACATCAAGTGCGCTTCTCTCCTCCACTCCCTCCTTTCGCTCTTTGCTGTTGGCTCACCAGTGCGTATGTGCCGCTGGATCACAGCATGATGCCGCCCGAGATGGTGGAGGAGTTTGACCAGCTGCAGAGCGCTCATGCGATCCAGCTAAGCAAGGTGGCAGTCTCACAGGGTGGTATGCCCGCGCCGGCCCCCGCTGCGGCCGGTGCTGCACCCGATCCGGCGGCTCCTGAGAAGGAGGGCTTCCCCAAGGAGATCGAAAAGACCGCGAACGCCTACTTTCAGGTATCAACAACAGCCCATGACGCCTTCTGGCCGGTGTACTCATAAGGCCTATTCCACATGCAGAGTGTGTACACGGGGCAAGCCACGGTCGAAGAGGTAGTGACGCTGTTGAAGAACTTCAAGGCGTCGAAGAACAAACGCGAGCAGAAGATCTTTTCGTGCATGGTGCACAACCTGTTCGACGAGTACCGGTTCTTCCCCAAATACCCGGACAAAGAGCTGCGGATCACGGGCATCCTGTTCGGCCAGTTGATTCAAAACCAGCTGGTCTCCTACATCTCCCTCGGCATAGCGCTGCGATACGTGCTGGAGGCCCTCAAGAAGGCGCCCAACACCAAGATGTTCAAGTTTGGCCTCTTTGCGCTCCAGCAGTTTAAGTCCCGCCTCGGCGAATGGCCACAGGTAATACCTCTTGCTTTTTTTCTCCTCCCCTCCCTCTTCAACTGCCTAGTTGGCTCTTCCTGGCTGACATCGTCGTTGCGTCAACTACAGTACTGCTCGCACATCTTGCAAATCCCGCACATCCGGCAGTACCACCCGGACATTGTGGAGTTCATCGAGGACTCACTCAAGAACGCCTCGGGCGGAGCTGCTCCTGAGCCCACCGTCCCCGCGATGCCCAAGGTGCTTTGCTCCCTCTTTTCTCTTTCGTCCTTACGCATCGGGCTCACAGTTTTCGTCTCAACCATCAGCAAAAGGCGGACGCGGCTGGCACGTCGACGTTCTTGCCCGGGTTTGCGCAGGCTGAGGCAGCACAGGCCGGACAGCCCGCGCAAACGGCTGCTACGCCAGCAGCGAGCGCAGCCAAGGCCCCGGCTGCGGTGGCCAAGCCCGGCGGAGCCTCGGGCCCGGCGCGTCCCAATTCGGCGCAGGGATCCAGCAAGGCTGGCGCCGCCGGCTCCATGGCTGCTGGCATGAAGACCAACGCGCCCTCGTTCCACATGGGAAATCAGCTGCCGCTGGAGGCCATCCTCCAATCCATCACTCCGGCTTCTGGTGCGTCTCTCCGACCGATTTTATGAAGACCAACGTGCTCATAATCACGCTCTTCTTTCTGTATGTCGATGCAGCGCCCGATGAGACGGTGAAGGACAAGATCTTCTTCGTCTTCAACAACGTGTCGAAGCAAAATATGGACGTGAAGGCGAACGAGCTGCGCACGCTTCTGCACTCGCGGGATTGGCCCTACCTGGCCCAGCATCTGGTCATCAACCGGGCCAGCATCGAGCCTAACTTCCACGCTCTCTACCTTGAGTTCCTCGACTTCCTCAAGATCCCAGGCCTTCTGGACCTCGTCCTCGGTGCCACCTATTCCGGTACTGCCCCTTTCCCTTGCTTCGTTCAGTAGTCACAGTGCTGACCACGCGCACTCCAAAATAGCAATCCAAGCGTTGCTCAAGTCACCGACGATCACGATGAACTCGGCCGAGCGAACGCTGCTTAAGAATCTGGGCTCGTGGCTGGGCAACCTCACGCTCGCACGCAACAAGCCTCTTCTCCACAAGAAGCTGCCCCTCAAGGAACTGGTGCTGGAGGCCTACGAAACGGGCAAGCTGATCGCGCTGATCCCGTTCGCGTCGAAAGTGCTCGAGGCTTGTATCAAGTCCAAGATCCTGGCCCCGCCGCATGTGTGGGTGATGGCCATCATGCGACTGTTTGCCGAGATCTATCAGATCCCCGAGCTCAAGCTTAACCTCAAGTTCGAGATCGAGCTGCTGTGCAACCACCTCGGCCTCAACCTCAAGGAGATCAAGCCCACGGAGCTTCTCAAGGACAGAATCCGGCCGGACAGCCAAGACTTCACCGCACCGCCACCGCCGAGCGCTACGCCACCACCGGAACTGACGCCACCAGAGCAACAGCAACCACGACCGCAAACAGTCCCGTCGCCGGTGGAGCAAGTACAAGTGGTGCCGCAGCCACAACCGCTGGGCGTCCAGCCGATGCCGTTCCCGACCGCGGCGGGTCTCCCTCAGGGAGCGTCGGTGGGCCTGTGGAAGATCAACCCACACATCCCGCTGTTCAGCCAGCAGCCGCATCTGAAGCGATGCGTAACGATGGCGATCGACAAGGCCATCAAGGAGATCCTGACGCCCGTGATGGAGCGGTCGGCCACGATCGCGTCGATCACCACACGCGAGCTCGTGATGAAAGACTTTGCGCTGGAGCCCGACGAGCAGACCATGCGCACGGCAGCGCACTACACAGTGCAAAGCCTGGCCTCGAGCCTGGCCATGGTGGCCTGCAAGGAGCCGCTCCGCGTCAGCATCGCCAGCCACCTGCGTTCGCTGCTGCAGGCCAATGTGAGCGATCAGGCCCAGCGGGCGCTCATTGAGCACGCCGTGCAGACCGTGTGCACCGACAACCTGGACACCGCCTGCGCGCTCATCGAGAAGACCACTGCCGAGAAGGCCCTCCGCGAGACCGACGACGCGCTCGCACCGGCCTTTGAGGCTCGCCGCAAGCACCGCGAGCGTGGCGTTGCCCAGCCCTTTGTGGACCACGACTACTTTGCCGGCCGCTATCCGGCCTCGCTGCCCGAGCCGCTCCGCCCCAAGCCCGGCGGTCTCCTGCCCCACCAGAAGCGCGTCTACGACGAGTTTGGCGCCGTCCTTGCCCGCGCCGTGCCGCGACCCGTCGTCCCCGCACCTGTGCCCGTCCCCGGCGCCCCGCTCGTGCCAGGCCCCGCGGGCCCTATGCCCGGCGTGGTGCCCACATCGGTCCAGCCCTTCCGGCCCTACCCGGCGCCCGTCACGCCGCCGCTACCCCTCGAGGGCGATGCTGCCGCCGCCGCGGCAGGCGTGGGCCCGCAGCCCATCGTGGCGTCGTCCCCGGGCGGCCTCACCTACGTGGTCAACCAGGGCACGGTCAACCTGTCCCAGCAGGACGCGCGGCGGTCGATCCATACACGCGAGGGCGCGGCTACCGCCACCGGGCCGGCCGCTCCGTCGGCAGCGGTGAAGACTGTCAAGAAGGAGAAGCTGACGACGGGTCAGGCCCTACAGAAGTTCAAGAACATCCTGCACGAACTGGAGGCCTCCATCGCGGGCGCCGTGACGACGCTGGCCTCGCTCGAACAGCTCCCGGAGGACCACTCGGCGCTTCACTTCCTGGACAAGATCCCGGACCTCATCACCAACTCGATCAACCCCAACGAGGTGGCCCTGGCTATCGCCCAGAAGATCTTCAAGCGCATGTACGAGAAGATTGAGTACGACCTCCAGATCGACGCCCACATCGCCATCCTCGAGCACATCCGCGATGTCTGCAAGAAAGTCGTCAAGGAGCTCACCAACTGGATCATCTACTCTGATGCCGACGTGCGTTAATTGCCTTCATTTTCTCCATCAGCTGCCGAACCCAATTCTGATGGTGTGAACTCTACAGAGGAAGTTCCACAGGGTGATCACGATCGGGTTGATCAACTCGCGACTGTTGAAGGCGACCGACTTTGACGTGCACCTGTCGAAGAAGATGGATAGCGGACGCAGCAAGCCAGCGGTGGACTTTGCCATCCTCGTGCTGCAGAAGTGCATGGTGGAGCCGCGCGAGCCCACGGTCACGGCCTCGGAGTTCTTCAACACGCTCGAGACCCTCACCAAGATCGCCCAGCGCGGCGCCGGGCCCGAGGGTCTGATGGAGCTCATCACTCAGGCCAAGAACGTCACTAAGGCCTCGGCCGAGAAGCTTCGCTCTCCGCGCAAGCTGGCCCGCTCGCGTGACGCCTCCGTCACCGACCCCGCGGCGTTGGCCGCCTCACTGCAGGCTGCCGCGCAGGCCCAGCAGGCTGGTGGCCCCGCAGCCTCTGGCCAGCTTCCGGGCATGATGCCCGGCCAGCAGCAGCCGCCGCCGGAGATGCGCGACCCGATGTACGAGCAGGTCCGCCAGCTGTGGGAGGAGTGGAAGCACGTCTACTACCAGCCCAACCAGTCCGACAAGGTCATCTCGGCCTTCCTCTCCCAGCTCCAGCACAAGTACGCCTTTCACAGCACCCTTTACGTTAATCCTGGCGCAACAACTGACGAAAATGTGGTGGTGCCGGGCGCAGTGTGCTTCAAAATGAGGACCAGGGGGTGTCGAAGAGCTTCTTCAGGGTGTGCACGATCTTGGCCATTGAGCAGAGCTTCAACCCGACGATCGGAACGACGCCCCAATCGCAGCCGGTCAACACGTCCGTTCTGCCGGGCCAACTCAGCTACCGGTCGGTGGATGCCTTCAGCAACTTGGTGTTCTTCCTGTACAAATTCTCGCCCGAGGGCCTGGCCAACACGAACGGAACCAAGCTCAACCTGCTCAACAAGGTGCTCGACACCGTCGTGCGCGTCCTGGTCAAGAACTACGACACCAAGCGGACAAAGTTCAACCAGCGCCCGTTCTACCGCCTGTTCGCCTCGCTCCTCAGCGACCTCCACGCCATCACCTCCGACACCGACCCTGCTTATCTCCAGGTTCTTCCCCCCTCCGCGTCGACTTTGCTTTCGTTCGCTGCCCTCTCCGTTCATCTGTGCTGATGCGAGTGATCACCACCAGGTGTTGATGGCGTTCAGCAACTGCTTCATGATCCTGTCACCAATCCGGGTGCCGGGCTTCTGCTTCGCCTGGCTCGAGCTGGTCTCTCACACGCACTTCATGCCCAAGCTTCTCCTCTTCAAGTCTCAGAGCGTACGCGCGTTTGCATCTTCTCGCTTTGCGTCGTCACCGCAAACACTCATGTGGGTTCAACACAACGACTTCAACAACAACAGGGCTGGCCGGTGTTCCAGCAGCTGCTGGTGGAGCTGTTCAAGTTCCTGGAGCCTTACCTGGTGAACGTGGAGCTCAACGACCCGATCCGGCTGCTCTACAAGGGCACCCTGCGCGTGCTGCTGGTCCTGCTCCATGACTTCCCCGAGTTCCTGTGCGACTACCACTTCAGCTTCTGCGACGTCATCCCGCCCACCTGCATCCAGATGCGCAACCTCATCCTCTCTGCCTTCCCCCGCAACATGCGTCTGCCCGGTACCTTCCTTCACCTTTACCCGCTCTTGTTGGGGAGGGCAACTTGTTCATCGCTGACGGTGGCCTTCTTCATGACAATGCACACAGATCCGTTCACTCCGAACCTGAAGGTGGATCTGCTGCCTGAGATCAGCCAACCGCCGCGGATACTGTCCAAGTACACGGCGGCGCTGACGGCCAACAAGGCCTTCAAGCAGGAGGTTGACGCCTACCTGAAGACGGGCCAGCCCTACACGTTCCTGCTCGACCTGCGAGCCAAGCTCTACCTGCCGCAGGGCCAGGCGCTGGTGGGCGGAACGCGGTATAACGTGCCGCTGATCAACGCGCTGGTGCTCTACGTGGGCGCGCAGGCCGTGGCGCAGCTGCACCCGAGCACGGCGCAGCCACCGGCCCCGATCAACCAGTCGGCGCCGATGAACATCTTCCAGCACCTGGCGCTCGACCTGGACACGGAGGGTCGCTACCTGTTCCTCAACGCCATCGCCAACCAGCTGCGCTACCCGAACAACCACACGCACTACTTCACGTCGGTCCTGCTCTACCTGTTTGCCGAGGCCAACCAGAGCGACCAGGCCGCGGCGGGCGTGGTCGGCGGAGGTGGGCAGGAGATCATCCAGGAGCAGATCACGCGCGTGCTCCTCGAGCGCCTCATCGTCAACCGGCCGCACCCATGGGGCCTCCTCATCACCTTCATCGAGCTCATCAAGAACCCGCGCTACAACTTCTGGAGCCACGCCTTCACGCGCTGTGCGCCCGAGATCGAGCGGCTCTTCGAGTCCGTGGCCCGCTCGTGCATGGGCCCTGGCCCCGTCGGTGCGCCCAAGGGCACCGACCGCCCCGGCCTTGTAGATAAGTAAGCTCTTCTTGTTCTCTCTTGTCTTGTTTTTGCTTTTCTTCTTTTTCCAACAATAATAAATCGTTTTTTGAATTGGTCGAGATCGAATTTCCAGCGAAGCTCAATGTGGCGAAAAAAATAAAGGAAAAGCGGTCAAGAAAACATCAGCCGAGCAGGTGTCAGATGTCGCTGCGCAAGGTGAACCGCTATGAGGTGGAGGGCTGCCTGGAGGAGGCGACTCCGAACCGACCGTTGGTGATTTACTGCTTCGAGGAGGGTACGCCGGTGCACTCATCCATCCTCCAGCCAGCTTTCGTGGAGATTGCACGCAAGGCCAACATCATGCATCAATTTGTCACACTCGATGCCGACGAGGTGGACGACGACCTTATGGCTGCTCTTCACATCTCCTCCTTTCCTGCTTTTGTCGTGCACAAAGGGCAGTCGGTACAGCCCGTTTCCTTCTCCGTGCAGACGAAGGAGCGCCTCATCTCGCAGATGGCCAACGCCGGCATCATCCCAGACAAATAAGAGAGAAAGAGAAGAGTGAAAACCGGTTTTTCACGAGCTGGGCGCGTGTGGCCGATTTCAATACAATGAAGTGGACCGATAAACAAGCCTGGCGAAGAACTGTCTCTTCCTCAGCTACCTGGAGCACCATGAGGCTTGTATGACAGTGTGAGAGACGTTCATATTGAATACACAGCTACAAAATACTGTAGGTAACGTCAGTACAAGCAACGGAGGAGGTTGCATTCACAGCTCATCCGTCTCTTCAGTCTCTTCAGTTTTGTCTTCATTTTGAGGATGACCACTGTCGCCACGACAGGTCTGTGCTCGACATCTCTTGAACTGCAACAGCCAGAATGTGAGCACGTCCTGAGAGGAAATGAAAGGGTAAGTGCACTCGTTGATCGCAAATGCGGGAGCCAACAACCTCAACTCGACTCTACTCGACTCACCTTGGAAGAGCCCAAAACAACAGAAAACGTGATTCCTTGCCCTCCCAATGCCATGGCCTGCAGAAGCCTGGAGCCCCCTCCCATCTCCCATTTTAGTGGCTTCGGTGACGGTCCGCAATCAAGTCATCACGCACCAGGAGCCCTTGTTGAACTTGAGCGTGAGCGGGCACTGCTCCCCAGATGCTGCACTGCACGTGATCTGCTCGGCCACTGCACTGACGATGTCGTCCTACGCACGTTGTTGCAGAGGTTGAGTGAAAAAGGGAAGTACAGAGAGAAGAGAGTGCAATGCGACGTACAGAGACGATCTCTGTATAGATCCGATGCCCAACAAAGAAAACTCCAATCAGCCAGAAGGTGATCACCAGGATCAACAGCCGTAGCAAGTGTTCGGCCGAGATGACCGTCGCGTTCATCTCCTTCAGCCGTGAGCGGACCTGAAATAAAGATAAATAAAAGAATAATGGGGGTGTTGTCGGACTGGTAAGCTGTACATACCCGCCAGACCTTAAAGATGACCATTATCATGAGCGGTGAACCGACAAGAAGAGTAAACGCCACTGTGAACACCCACCATCACCAAGTACTTGCTTCAGCCGCAATGGACTCAATTTTTAGTGGGCTGTTGCACTTGCACACATACCCGGGCCATACCACAGCCCCCAGTCCCACGGGTGGGCGATGAAGCAATTGGGCGAGCCAGACAGACTCTCAAACTTCTGCGCGGCGAGCCCTGTGTTGTGAAGTACCCTTGTCATCACACATACACGCATGTCTTGAAGCGCTCGAGTGACTAGAAGTACCGATGACACTCGTAAGCAGAGGGAAGCCCCAGCCAACCACATGGGAGGCAACGTGAAACTGTCCCCCGGGTGCAGATGCCGATGTAAGTGAATCGTGACCCGCTGTTCTGATTGATACAAGTGGGTGACACGTACCACGGCCATGATCCTTGGCGGCACCCTCAGAACGACGAGCGAGAAGGCGGTAATTGTGAGCATGAGCCACCAACAGCTGCCCGAAAGTCCACCAAACGCCACGAGCATGCCTTGGATGACGCAGGCTACGCCCTGGCCGTTATTGTCGCTCGCTCGATCAAAGGTCTGCAGGACTGGCACATCATCCCAGGAACAGACCGTCTTGCGCGGACCTGAGCTCACAGACAACACCTTGCTTTTGTGAGTTTCCCACTTACTGGCAAGGAGGCTTATTTGAATCACTCTATGTTCACAGCCGTTACCCCCGACCAGCACGGACAGAATGACACCGACGCTGCAGATGGCCGATGTGATGAGGAGGTAGATCTGGAACGATGTCGGGAAACGTCTTTTGCTTGGCATCAAGAAGTAGGTGATGATGAGGAACACCGTCATGATCAGAGCAACGCCTGGTGGTGCATGTAAGACCACAAACTCCCAGATGATTGGCGCAGATTGGATGATTGGACAGACGCGTACTTGCGAGGCCCATCAGCAAGCCCATGGAGGTGTCCCACTCGCTGCTGGTGAACATGGGGTCGGGGCACGGGTAGACACAGACTTGGTCGGGCGATCGCAAGTTCTGGCTAAAGTCCGCAATGGAGCCCTTCCGGTTGTACTTGAGCGGGTGCGGACAATCGGCTTGGCTGTAGGGCACGACCACGCCGGACGACCGGTTGTTGCAGACGGGGAAGGCAAAGACGGGCGAGCTGCAGTTGGGCAGCAGCGCGGTCAGGCCCTGTGCGCGGAAGAACGCTGAGCAAGTCTGGACCACTTCATCACACACGCTCTTGCACGGAGGGCGGTCTGAGAAAGAACGAGAGAGAGACTTAATGATAACCATTTATCCATCCTCTGGCTCGACACGTACAAGCGAGGGAAGTCCCTGAGAAGCTGCACTCAACGAAGCTGCCCATGCAAGCAAGTCGTATGGCGGCCGAGCGGCAGGTCTGCGGGATCACCGCGCCTAGGAGCTTGGTGGTACTGGCGGCCTCTTCGTCCGCTTGAGTGTAGTTCTTGGTGGGAAGAAGGAGAACGTTGGGGTAGGTCACTACGCTGTCGCATTTGCCCGCCGTGGAGGGCGACCCGTGGTAGGGCACGCAAGCTTGACCTTTCACCGCCACCGCCACGGCCACGAACAAGAGCACTGCATGATGATGGTCGGTTTTCAGCTCGAATGGTCGCCACATTCGCCAAAAACAACACTTAAAGGGGGCACAAAGCAGCTTACCTGTGCACACCAACTGAGCCATGGCGTTAGCTGTGGAGTGGTTGGGCTGTGGGGAATGGGCAAAGAGCTGCCCCAAAGAACCGAGTTTACAACATCACCTGGTAGAGGCGGTTGTTGGGCACAGCCAAGGACAAAAAGGACTGCGGTTGTGCGCAGCTGTGAAGAAAGCAAGGACAAAAAACGTTTCTCTGCTCGGAGTTGCATAAGCCGCAACAAATGGCGCCTCTGAAAACTGCCCTCACCCGGCTCTGCGGGAGTGGTTGGGTAATGGTCATCAACACACATGTTTAGCAAACCTGTCTGTCGCGTTGCTCTTTGCTCCCACTTGGCAGTCTTAATCGTCTCGAGACTTTCATGTTGTAATTCTGAATGGAATGGGCTGTACAGGTTCGCTGTGGAGAAGAAGGGAAAGCTGCCGACGCACGTCGCTCAGTCACTTTGGGCAATGCAGGTGTTCACAACGTCCAGGAGATGCGCGTTCTCTAGCGCTGCCGCCACACGCTCCTTGTCGTTCAGCTGCTTGTTGACTGCGCAGTTGTGTTGGGGTTTGGATTAGCCAAGGCCGTTCGTGATACAGGGCGAGAGGAGGTGCGCACCTGCATCTTCTGAGGCGTGCGAGCCGGGCGACACTTGGATGTCTACCTGCAGAGTAAACAAGAGAGTCAACAAGAGTTGGAGGGCGCAGTGCTCGCGGAAGAGAGGCACCTTGAAGCGAGAGGGGAGGGAGCGCAGCAGCTTGACTCGGATGCACAGGCCTATGAGGGTGGCCATGGAGCAGTGTGGAATCGTGGGGGTGAACTTGACCATGACCTGGCTGTTAACATTATCCACCTTGATAAGGTCATGCTGCGTTACGTTGAGCTGCTCAAGTGTGAGCGGATGCTCGGGATCGTTGATGCGCCGGATGAGATCGAAAATTTCAAGCGAATCGATTTCCTCGACCGTTTCATCATCGTCTGTCTCCCTGTAGACTCGTGTTCGTGGTGCCACGTCCTTCACAGCGTACACTTTAGGATTAGGGTTGATCAACTCTCCGCCTTCCATCTGCTTTGTCTGTAGAAATCATGAAAATGCAGACGTTATTTATTTTACATTTTGTTTCGTGGTGCTGACGTCACGCCACCTCAGCAAGCGGGTCCAGCTGAGGGTCGGCGCGGGAGGACAACCTCACGGAAGAGGACGTCCTCCAACGTGCTCTTGAGCTCCTTGAGTTTGATCGGCTTCTTGAGATAGGCCACGATGCCGGCATCGTTGCAGGCCACCCGCGTGGCCTCCTGCATGTCGGCCGAGCAGGCGATGATCAGCGGCCCGCCTGCCCCGTCGTAGTCGCCCTTGCGCAGCGTGCGGGCCTCATGCAGGATCGTGCGCGAGGCCTCGAGGCCGTCCATCTCTGGCATGTGCAGGTCCATCAGCACGACGTCGAACCGCCCGCGGCGGACGGCCTCCACGGCCTGCCGCCCGTCGGCCACCACTGTGACCTGGGAATACCCGATCATGCTCAGCAGCCGCATGGCCACCTTCTGGTTGACCACGTTGTCCTCGGCCAGCAGGATGCTCGGGAAGGGCGAAACCGCCACCTCGGGTACTGGCGCGACTGCCCGGGGCGAGGCTGAGGAGATCTTCAGCTCCGGCAGCGAATAGCTGCGGCCATGGCTCGGGTCACGCGTCTGCGCGCACGTGCGGTAGAGCTTCTCCAGCTCGCGGGGCGAAGCGCTCGACACCGGTACCAAAGCGCGCGGATGGCTCAAGCGGCTGCTGCTGCTGCCGCCACCGCTCTGGGGCTGTGCCGCTGGTGACGCCTCGGCGGCACAGTCGTGGAGCGAGGCCGGCAGGCTGGTGGTCCGGGGCGTGGCCTCGAGTTGGACCGGAATGGCAAAGCCAAACGTGCTGCCTTCACCCTCGCGGCTCCGAACCCACAGCTGGCCGCCCATCAGCTCGCATAGCTTGCGCGAGATGGCCAGCCCGAGGCCCGTCCCCTCGTATTTCCTGCGTCAAGACGCCATCACAAGTATGTATGAGATGACGGCCGCTCAATACAACAGAACGAGAGGCCTAGTCAAGTACCGCGTGTAGGAGGAGTCGACCTGGGAGAAGGGCTTGAATAAGCGGTCCTGCTTGTCTGCCGGGATGCCGATGCCCGAGTCGCGCACCTCGAACTGCAGCTCGGCCCACTGTCGACGCGAGAGCGAGTGAGCTCCGAGCCCACACGCGACCAAAAAACACAACGGGGAAGGTACAAACACGTACGCGCTGGCCCACGGAGGGTCCTTCCCACATGAGGTTGCACTTGATGGCCAGGGCGACGCTGCCCGCCTGCGTGAACTTGAGCGCGTTGCTGAGGAGGTTGATGAGCACCTGGCGCAGGTGGCCCTTATCGCCGATCACCTGCTTCGGCACGCTGGGGGCGATGTCGCAAGAGAGCGACACGCCGGCGCGCTTGGAGGGCTGGTTGCTCATTAGGAGCGCCAGCCTGCGCACGCACTTGTGCAGGTCAAATGAGGCCTCCTGCACGCCATGGCCCCACATGAGCTTCGTGTGTGCGTGTGTATGTGTAACAACAAGTGCGGCGTACCACGAGCTCGGTCTTGCCGGCCTCGATCTTGGAGAAGTCGAGGACATTGTTGAGCAGCGAGAGCAGGGCCTTGGCCGATGAGGACAGGATCTGGAGGCACTCGCGCTGCTCCGGCGGCATACCAGAGCCCTTGAGCACCTTCACCATGCCGCAGATGGCGTTCATCGGCGTCCGGATCTCGTGGGACATGACGGCCAGGAACTCGGACTTGGCCTGCGAGGCGCGCTCGGCCACGGCCTTTTCTTGCTCGAGCGCGGCGTTCTTCCAGGCGAGTTCCTTGCTCTTGCGCTCCTCCTCTAGCGTGCGGGCGTGTGACAGGCCGATCTCGACCTGCGCGCAGGCCTCCTGGAAGAGGAGAAGCTCGTCCTCGCGCCACACACGAGGCCCCGAAGTCGAGCGGTGAAGCTGGAGGAGGAGAACGGCAAAGGTGTCGTCGCCCTGGTAGGGCACATGGGCGCACAGCATCGAGCTCACGTCCTTCGATGCAAAGTAGTCCACAAAGGCCGGGTCCATCTCCACCTCCTCGTGGCCCGACGCCGTCATCAACCTCCGCGCCGTGAAGTCAAACGCCGCAGCCACCGACCGCTTCCTCAATCTGCGTGATCGCAAGTGAGTCGACAAAAAAACATACTTGAGCGATGACAAGGGAGGACGCACCCGGGGATGGCGTGCAGCTGCTCAGGCGGTCGTTCGGCGCTGTCACTGTCGTCACTGCCGCCGCCGGCTTGCGCGGGCCGGCGCAGCTCCGGCCGCACATACTCGCTGAGCTGATCCATGCACAAGCCGCCGCTGTGCTGGGGCTCGTCGGACGAGGACGAGGGGACGTCGGGCACGGTGCAGAGGTACATGACGCAGCGGTCGGCTCCAAAGGCGTTGCCCAGCTGGTAGGTAGCGTTGGCGCAGACGTCCTCCAAGCAGAGGCTCTTGCGGATCTCGCGGGTGACTTGGCGCATTAGGAGGCTGCGCTGGACCTGCGCCGTCAGGAGCCGCTCGCGGTGTCGCAGCTCGTCGATCTCGCGCAGGAGCGCGCCGGTCTCGGGTGCGGCCAGCGCCCGCGGGAGCAGCGTGTGGGCCATGAGCGCCGCCGCACAAACGACCGCGGTCGCCGCGTGATGCAGCGCATCGTGCAACCACGCCGCCCGCTTGATCAGGTCGAGCCCGGAGGCGCGGTGGGCTAACCCGCAGCCGGCCACCAGCGCGACGGCCACCCACACACCCCGGGCGTCCTCCTGGCGCGAGGCGGCAAAGAGAAAGAGCGCGTAGGCAATGAAGACGAAGGAAAAGGCTCCAGCGGTTTCGGTCAGCAACAATACCACCAGCGCGCCTGCTCCCGGCCCGTCAGAAAAGAACGAAGAGAGAAGAGAGAGAGAGAGGAGGGGGGAAGCAACGACGATGTGCAGTGCGCATGAAGCACGAACCTAAAGAGTGTTGGGTGTCTGTCCAGGCGAGGGCTCCGGCGCAAATGGTGAACAGCGCAGAGAAGATGAGCAGCCCCACCAACCTCGAGGTCGTAAAAGCGTCTTTGGTGGACACCGAAGTGGTGGTATCAAGGCTGCGAGGCGTGTTTGTGGCTGGTCGAGGTGTGGGTGCGGCAGAGTCACAAGCCTGACCAAAGGTGGCGGATGGTCGCAGGTGTCGCAAGAAGGCGGTGGCCTTGTGGACCGGGGCACCAGCTGCCTCCTTATTGCCCACGGGCAATCCCCGGATGCGTGTCATTAGAGGTTTGGGAAGGGAGGAGGGCGAGCCACACTGGCGAAGAGGAATGGTGCAGGAGTGCGTAGAGAGAGAAAGAGGGACAAGACACTCACCTATTGTTGCAATTGCACAATTGTGGGTCGCTAAGGCCGCATTGCGCTACGGCCGCGGATACGGCTGCTATGGCTGGCAGGGTCGACAATAAACGAGGCCGCATTTTACAAGGATCAGCAGGTGGGGATCGCACTAGGCGGAGGCGGGAGGTGCTCCCTCACAGACATAGAAAACACTCGCTAAGTGGTTTTGCCTCAAACCCTTCTCTCCTCGGGCCTATACTTGGACGACAGCAGATTGTTCCGTTACTACTACTTCCGCCTAAAGCATTCTTGGGCCAGTTGGACTGGCCTGGGGCTTCAACAACGCACAACGTGTAGTGGTGCACGAACGGCCAATAGTGTGGGCGCCTGATCGAAACAACTACTGGGCGGCACCTGTCGAGTCAACCCTCGCCCACCAGACCAGTGGTCCCGAATATCCTTCACAATCCGTCCCAACCACGTCCTTCGTCACGGCAGGTGAGGCCTCCGGACCTCCTTGGGTTCAGTCCTCGGGGACCCGAGCACAGCGAAATAAGGAGCAGAGGACCCCAGGTCAAACGAGAACTGGTGGGGAATGCTTGGCATTTCCCGGCCTCCAGTTCCTTCTCGTGAACCACGCGGCTTTGTGCAGAGCATGTCGAGGAGCAACGGCAAAAGCAGAACGATTTGAGAAAGCGAACAGGTCCACGCGTGCAAGGAGGCCATGGCGGACCACCTCCCTCTCCTTCTCCACACAGAAGCGGATGAAGCCGCCGCTTTCGATCTTTCTTTTGAAGAAGAAAACGACGTTGAGCTTCAAGCCATCGCGGCCAGTTCAGACCGCCAGACCCTTAAGCCTGAACCGGCTTCTTCTAGCCCAGAGGACCATAACAAGGGCTTTAGCCAGAAGGGCTTTCCCGCGTGCATCACGCCCAAGTACTATCCCCCCCTAACCTCTCAAACAGCCCGCAAGGCCTAAAATTTTCCTTGCATAGCGTCAAGACAGTGTGTCTGTTGGGTGCCGGAATGCTCCTCTTCTTGGGCGTCTTCTTCATCACCATGCTGAGCGGGAGCAGTGGTGTGTAGACTCTCCCTCCCCTCCAATGGATAATCCCTTTTAAAGGCTAGCGCAAGGCAAACCCTCGTGGCTGGGCGGTCAACCGTTTCAGTATTTGTCCTTCCCGCGAGCTGCGTTGTTGGGCCGTGACACTGACACTTGCTTGACTACCCTATTTTTGCGCGATTGTTCTGCAGTTCAAGGCCAAGAGCAAGACAACCCAACCGGACGCTTCTTGATTACTTCGGCGGACGCGGTGACGGCTCTGTCCTACTTCATCATCCCTGGCGCCATGTTCGTCGTTGTTCTTCGCCGCGGGGTACCACACTGCCTTGAGCGTGTCTCGTTGTGTTGGCAGATCATGAAGCCACTCCCTGACTTCTTCACCACCACCTTCACCAGGACATTGGGCCCTATGTGTGGATCATTTGGATGTTCGGCGCCTTCATCATATTCTGCGGCCTGACCCATCTCACCAACGCCCTCAAGCCGTGGGCCGACGTACGTCTCTCCGCTGCGTCCCTGAGCAACCTCTCGCGGCTGACGTCACGCGCCGAACACTCGAACGCCAGTTGAAGGGCCTTATGGTGGTGCTCAAGCTGGTCACGGCCGCGGTGAGCTACGCGACGGCGATCGCCGTGTACAGGATCATCCCGCTGGCGCTGCTCATCCCGTCGCCCATCCAGCTGGAGAAGGAGATCAATGAGCGCAAGGCCGCGCAGGGCAAGCTCCAGTCCCGCCTGGAGCGGTCGCTCGTGACCAACCGCGTCACCCGCGACATCCGCCGCAACCTGCAGCTGCCGGTCCTCTGCTGCGCGACGGCCGAGCACTGCGCTGCCCTCTTTCGGGCCGACCGCTGCACGCTCTATAGGTTCACGAGCTCCACCCCGCGGCAGCCGCAGCCCGAGCCGGCCGAGCCCGACAGCCAGTGCCAGCAAGAGCTTGATGGCTTGGCCCTGGAGGAGCCCGGCTTTGCCGTCCTCAGCCAATTTATCAATGACTCCTCCTCCTCCTCCTCCTCCTCGTCTTCGTCATCACCAACGTCATCGCCACAGATTGAGTCTGAAGTCGGATGCACGCCTGACGAGCCTCCTCCGCTCCAACTCTTGCCTGGGTGCGCCGTCCTCCGACTTGACTCGCTCCATGCACCTGGTGGCCGACTCACACGGACGGTACTCTTTTTGATGCAGCTTCTTCGACCAGCGGCGGGCGATGGTGATCGACGTGCGGCGTGGGCTGGCGTTCTCCCTCGAGCGGGAAGACGACTCAAGTACGGTCGTCCCTCAGGCAAGCGCCTCGGCTCCTCTTCTGATGGTGTCCGGTTATGTGGTGTTGTGGTTGTTGTTCAGTCTTGGTCGACCAAGAGCTCGCGGCCTACTTCAACGCGCGGGGCATGGCGTGGGTGATGTGCGTGGCGATGCCTTATCGGACCACCTCGAGCGCCGTGATCGTGCTTCAGGCCCGCGCCGATGTCGCCGGCCCGCGGCGGTGGAGCACCGAAGACATCGAGCAGCTGGAGGAGATCAGCGCGCAAGGTCTCGTGCGCCGATCAACCGGCCCCTCTACCTCTGATGATTGCAGCACTGACGAGTCCACCTTTATCCTGTGCAGTCGAAGTGGGCCTCGCCCACGCGCATCTGCTGAAGGAGGCCGAGAGGGGCAGACAGCTGACCAACCTCAACATGGCCCTCTCGCAGGCCAAGGCCGTGGCCGAAGAAACCTCCAAGGCCAAGTCTCAGTTCCTGGCCGTGATCTCGCATGAGATACGGACGCCGATGAACGCCATCTGCGGCATGTCCAAAGTGCTCAAGAGCTCGTTCCTGTCGAGCGACCAGCGCGAGTGCGTGCAGATCATCTCATCGTCGGCCAAGGCCCTGCTCTCGCTGCTCAACAACATCCTCGACTTCTCCAAGATCGAGGCCGGCAAGACTGAACTCCACGTACGCACACTTCTTCCCGGCATTGATGCCTCACTGGCGAATTCCTTCCCTCACGTCCTGCTGGTGGGCGCAGAACTCGGTGTTTGACTTGCGGGCCGCCATTGAGGGCGTCATGGGCCTGATGGCCAACTACGCCACGGGCAAGCACGAGAATTCGGTCACGCTGTCCACGCTGATCGATCAGCGGTACAACCCGCCTTCCCTTCCCAAGCAGGGTGGAAACAACGCTGGGGTGCTGATCCCTCTTTTTTTGTCGACAACCAGCGTTCCGGGCAGGGTGGAGGGCGATAAGCACCATCTGCGACAAGTGCTGATCAACCTCATCAGGTAAGGTCAATGATCGCGCCCCTCTTGCACTCGGGTACTGACGCTTGTATGGATCACAGCAATGCGCTCAAGTTCACGCAGTCAGGAAGCGTCACGCTACGCGTGACTGTTCACGCGATACAAAACAATCCTAACACGCACAACACGGTACACCATTTCACTCTTTTCAGTGGTCTGGCTTTGTTGACCCGTCGCTTTCGTTCTTTTTGCCACAGATGGCCACCCTCAACTTTGAGGTTTCGGACACGGGGATCGGCATCCCGCAGGAGAAGCTCACCCGATTGTTCCACCCGTTCTCGCAAGTCGATAGCGGCCTCACGCGGTACGCTTCCCCACTTAGAATGGGCGCACAACGTTGGATTGCTGACTCCTTATGGCCACGAGCACAGCAAGTACGAGGGCACGGGGCTCGGACTGGCGATCTCGATGCGACTGTGCGAAAAGATGGGCGGATCAATGTGGGTGCAGAGCCAGGAGGGCAGAGGCTCTACCTTTGGCTTTCGAATCCCCGTGCGGGTCGATCACTTCCACAGCGACGACGAGTTCGTCCCCGAGTCGGACGACGGCGGGTCGGACCCCAGCGGCGACGACGGCCACAACAACGAATGCTTTGACTCTGTCGTCGTTGTCGTCGAGCCCGATGGTCCGCGTACCTCCTCGGCTCACTGGCCTCCGCCAGCCCCGCACCAGACCCTTCATCCATCGTCCTCTTCGTCTTCGTCTACCTCCTCCACGACCTTGGCGGGCCACCAGCACATGACCATTTCCTCGGACAGCGCCGTCCCCACGCGGTATCGCCGGCGCGTCTACGGCACGCTCACCCGGTCACTCCCAGAAAGGCTCCCCCCAGCGGCCTCGTCCCGGATCGTTCTCCAGCCAACGCCGACGGGACGCGGCGAGCCCGCCAAAGCCGCGCAGCCTTCGCTGCGGATGCCGCCGCCGCTGGTCACTGGAGCAGATCAAGGGCTGTCGTCGCCGCTCTACCGGCGGCAGTCGACCGGGGACGTGCCCGACGTGTTGCCCCTGCGCCTGCTGCTGGCCGAGGACAACCAAGTCAACCAGAAGGTGGCCTGCAAGCTCCTCACGCGCCTGGGCTATTACGACGTGCAGGTGGTGACCAACGGCAAGCAGGCGGTCGAAATCGTCAACGAGCGTCACAACGGCGAGCAGCGTTTTGACGCCGTGTTGATGGTTCGGCGCCGCTCGAACTCGCCGTTCACGCCCGGCCCAGGCAGCTCACGGACGTCTTGCGTGTGTGGTGCGGTGTGTGTTAGGACCTGCACATGCCGGAGATGGACGGCATCACGGCCTCGCGCATCATCAAGCACGAGCTCGGAGACCGAGCGCCCTACATCATCGCATGCACGGCGGACCTCCAGTACGACACGCGCACGGCTTGTGCGCAGGCCGGCATCGACAATTACCTCGCGAAGGCATGCGCCCCTCTTCCTCTTTTTCTTGCCTTTTCCTTGTTGAGCTCCTGTCGCTCATGCCACTATGCGACACGATGTCCACATGTTCTATGCAGCCCATCAAGCTAAAGGACTTGGCCCGAGTGCTGGGCGCCGTGGCCGCCTCGAGCCCGCCTTCTCCTTCTCCAACGGCTTGACCCGTGCCAGCGGGGCTCTCACGAGTTGCGTTTCAACGTGGAGAACCAACACGGAAGATTCGGCTCCGACTGGCCGTTTTTGCAAACTGCTCGTCATTGTTGGGTCAATTTGACTAGTGGCTTACTGGTGGCTGACTCATAGCCACTGACCAACCGTAGCCCATCGTCGGTGCAACCATTGGCAGGTGCAACTTGGCGTGGGTAGCGATCTGGTTGTCGCACACCAATAGGCACACGCGATGTAAAGAAAAAAAGAAAAGACAGGAAAAAGCTTCTGGCAGGCCCAGCGGGTTACATCGTCCTGCCGAAGGACAGGCTCACCATGCCAGCGAGGGGAACCCGATGACAGAAAGCTGTACGCCAAGAAGAGGAAGCACATCGCTGCGCTACTATCCCGCCCCGCTCGATCCTCATCGCCATAATGCAAAGGAAGGATGACAGAGAAAAGAAACCCCCAGCTGGCGCCCAAGACACCACCACCGCTTGTTTGGCGAAGAGAAGTTCAGCTGACGCCAACTTTCTGCGATCGCAGAGGTACGGCAAGGTGACTAAGGGCCACGGCCAAGAAATATTGAAACGGACCTAAAACCGACAAAACGGATAAAGCACCTAAAATTCTGGTGGTCACATGCGCGAGCTAAGCCACGTCAGCCCACGACCTGGCCGCCCAGTTGTACTCATGCCCACCTTTTTTTTGTTCTTCGCATCTTCAGGTACATGAGCTCTCTATTGCTCGCTGTCTGTGCGTTTGTACTCGGAGTGGCCCTCGCCTCATGGATTCCCAGCCTTGGTGCGTCTTGCGTCGATGTACTACACGAATCATCTGCCTTGCACGCCTCTTGACTCACACATGGCTTGCCCCACCCACGGAGATCCAGACTTGAATTTCTTAGCTGGCCCCAACGCATTGGAGTGGATGAGCAAGACCGAAGACCTGCCCCACCTGCTCATCCCCTCAGCCCTACTCGCTCTGCTCTTCAAAGTGGCGGTGCGCCAGCTCGTGCGTCCTGCGTGTGTGTGCATCTGCCCGTTGTCAAGCTCTTGTCAACTCCACTTTTCTTCCTCTTTGCATATTCCGAAGAAACGCGCGATAGGCAGACGCGAGTTTTCCTCGCCAACTGACTGACCTCTACCTGACTCGGACCGTGCAGCCTCGGGCCGCCGGTCGGTGGTGGTTGGCGTGCCTCGCGCTCCTCAGTGTCTACCTCGCTGTCACGCTCACCCGATTCGCGATCCCGCCGGCAGCCTTGTCGCGATCCGGTCAAGTTGCGGTCCGTTTGCGTTTGTGGTTCGCCGCTTCGGGAAGAGGTCGGGTTTTGACCTACGATGTGGACCCCCTTTGGTTACAGGACTCCGCCGCTCGCGTGGTTGTGACGCTCCTTTGCGGGGCCACCGCCGTGGTCCTTTATTATGGACTACCAGCCGCCATGTCGAGCCCCACGAGCAAGCCGACGGATTACGTACGCCTACCTTGTTGGCCTTGACCGCTCGGCGTAGATGTATCAAACGTTAACCTGGTGACATTTGCAGCCCAAGAAGGCGGCTCGCCTGCACAAGGCAACCCAAGAGATACGTAAACACCTCAAGATGCGCGACTTGTGCAACGAGGCTACCCGACAGTGCGTCCTCCTGTTTGGCGCCGACGCAAGCCAGATCTACTGCTGCGAACGCGCCCGCGAGATGTCCGAGTCGGGGGCGCCCTTCAACTACACCCTGCTTGGCCAATACCGATCCACCCTCGACGCCTTCAGCTCTCGGCGCGATTTCCTCCACGACGACGACCAACTCACAAAGGACAACGAAGACGAGGCCGACTGTCGGCCGACGCATGACCGCAGCACAGACATCCTCAAGAAAGCGCCCCCCTTACACCTCATTCCTGGGTATGACACCTTCCCTCTTGCCCCAGACGGTCTGAAGCTCCGGAAGATAACGCAACCCTTGCCTTGCGATAGGTTGCTTTTCCGGTCTCATTCCGCCACTCAAGTTGACTTCACAAAAGATGTCGGGCCAGGTACGAGGTTTGATAGAAGTTGTTGATTTGACAGCTCCTTCTCAATGCTCGCTGTGTGTTGCGCGCGCTACGAGTAGACTCCAGAGCTGATCATAAGGATCCGGAGCTTGTTGCGTTCGCCAAGAGCCGCCGCCTGGCCCGATTGTTCTGCATTGCCGTTCCCCACTCGTGCGATGCCTCCGCCGTAATCGTGCTCGAGCAGCAGTTGGCGTCTTCGTCGTCCTCCTCCACCTCCACATCGACAACGAGGGCGTGGGACGAACGGGACGCCGCGATGCTCGAAGAAGTCGCGGCGCAAGGTTTGTCCTCCTCTTGACCGCGCAGCTCTTCTCTGGATTGTGGCGCCTAACTCTTTGCACGCACAGTGGAGATTGGGTTGGCGCACGCCCATATGCTCAAGGAAGCCGAGCGAGGCCGACGGCTCCAGAGCCGAAACGAGGCCCTTCATCAGGCCAAGCGCGAGGCCGAAGAGGTCCTGCGAGCCAAGTCCGAGTTCTTGGCTGTGATCTCGCACGAGATCCGGACGCCGATGAACGCCATCTGCGGCATGTCCAAAGTGCTCAAGGGCTCGCAGCTCTCGCGAGAACAACGCGAGTGTGTACAGATCATCTCGTCGTCGGCCAAGGCCCTGCTCTCGCTGCTCAACAACATCCTTGACTTCTCCAAGATCGAAGCGCACCAGACGGAAATCGTCGTACGTCTCGCCCTTCGCTGCTTTTTTAGTTGTTTTTTTGACGCGTTCGGCTGACGAGCAGACGGCGCTCGCAGGAATGCCCGTTTGACGTGCGGAAATGCACGAAAGAGATGGTGCAGCTCATGGCCAACTACACGAAAAAGCGGAAGCACAAGGTTGCTCTGTCCACTTCGGTCGAGCATCAAGTCCCGTGGGTGGTCATCGGCGACAAGCCTCATCTGCGGCAAGTCCTGATCAACCTCCTCAGGTGCGCCGCCTATCGGGGTGTCGATATTTGACGACGTTTCTGTTTACGCTCTTGCCTTCCCAACATCCAGCAACGCGGTCAAGTTCACGCCCAAGGGAAGCATTGAGCTGCGGGTCCACTTGAACTCGACTCAGGAGCAAAACCACGAGCAAGTACGTGCGTTGCTTTCGCAGTTGGTGCCACTCTCTCTGACGGTCATCCTCCCCGACTTTAGTTTGTCGAGCTGCAGTTCGAGGTGGCCGACACCGGCATCGGCATCCCGCGCGAGAAGCAGGACCGCCTCTTCCGTCCCTTCTCGCAGGTGGACTCGTCCTCGACCAGGCGCTACGACGGCACGGGCCTCGGGCTGGTCATCTCCAAGCGTCTGTGCGAGTTGATGGGCGGACGGATGTGGCTCGAGAGCTCCGAGGGCGCCGGCAGCACCTTCTTCTTCACCATCCGCGTCCGCGTTCCGCCGGATCAGCCTGCGCCCCCACCCGCTGATGAGCTCACGGCTCGCGCTGCGACCCGGAAGCCGACTCAGCACTGCCGGCCGAAGAAAACGCACGAAGATGTTGAACGGCTGCTCGAAGCCCGACGCAAGGAGCGAGCCCGCCTCGCGCCGCCCACCATGTCATCATCAACATCGACGACCTCTTCCTTGACACCAGCGTTTCCGCTGGTCAAGCCGCGGCTCAAACGCTACTCGCACTCGTTCCCTACGCGGCTCAGGCCAGCGCCATCAGCCCCGGCGGAGGCCCATCCGGCCATTCCGCTTGTTGGGCTGCGCCGGCACTCATACGCCGTTGATGATGGCAGCCTTGTGCCGTCCGACTTGCGCGTGCTCCTGGTGGAGGACAACCAAGTGAACCAAAAGGTGGCCCTCAAGCTCCTCAGCCGACTGGGCTACAACAACGTGCACGTCGCGAGCGACGGCCAACAGGCGGTGAATCTTATCAACACCAACCCGCACTCGGTCCTCGAGGCAGAGCGCAAGTTCGACGTGGTGATCATGGACTTGCACATGCCGGAGATGGACGGCATCACCGCCTCGCGCATCATCAAGCGCGCGCACATACACGAGGACGGGCAGAAGCTTCACAGTAGCGCCACCACTGCTTCCACGAGGCTCTGGCGAGCGCCCTACATCATCGCCTGCACTGCCGATCTGCAATACGACACGCGGCAGGCTTGCCTGCAGGCCGGCATCGACGGCTACTTGGAAAAGGTACGACGATCCCTTCTCCTTGATGCTCCCTCACCACGTCAATAAAAGGTGCAGTTCCTGATCTCCCACCGTGCATGCAGCCGATCAAGTTAAAGGATCTCTCCCGGGTGATGCAGGAGGCCCACGCCACGACATCTCCACCATGACGTCATCGTCCTTCCCCACATCTCCGCCATCAAATAAACAAAAGCATTTCAAAAACGAGCCGATCTGGGGCACATGTGTCTCTTGTATTGAGGACTTTGCATCGTCAAGGATACTGGCTAATCGAGTGAAGACATGGGACGCTTGATGCCATTGGCCTGCCCCAAATGAAGCCTTAGCCGAAGCGGTAGCCAGCGTGTTGCGCGACTTAGGGGTCCAGCCAATCAAAAAAATGTATTTTAAACAAGCTTTTCTGCTCACTGCTTGCTGCTGTCAGGAGGTTGTGCCGGTAGCGAAATGCCTTTTTGTTGAAGCAGGAGCCGCAGCATCGTCATGAGCTCAGATTCTTGTTGTTGAGTTTGTGCAAGAGCAGTGAGGATGGTTGTAAGGCCTGCGGTCAACGTAGAACGGAACTCGGTTTCATCAGCTGCCTACCAACACACGAGTGAACACAAACGTCCTCCCTTTTGCAAAAATGAATTAAAGTACTTTTTTCTGGGACTCGCGAAGGCGTTCATCCCGGATTGCACGCCTCTCGTCGGCTTTTGTCTTGTTTGCTCTCCGTATTTCTGCTTCACTTTCAACGTCGTCAGAACGGCGAAGGATCT
>NAVB01001016.1:0-14285 GCA_002179805.1 Acanthamoeba lenticulata
CGCAGGCCGTGTCGGACCTGGCCGAGATGGCGCCCGGCACCAGCTTCCTCCCCGTCATCCCCGACACCACCGTCTCGCCCGCCCAGTACTCTCTCCTCCTCCTCCTCCTTCTCTGTCTTCTTCTTCACGATGCGTGTGGAGCTGACCTCCATCGCACGACACGACGCGCGCGCACAGGGTGAAGCGCGTGGTGCTGTGCAGCGGCAAGGTCTACTACGACCTCGTCAAGCAGCGCGAGACGAAGAAGATCGACGACGTGGCCGTCGTCCGCGTCGAGGTGCCGCCCCCCTCTCCCGGCGCCCCTTGTCGTGCGCGACGTCGGCTGACGCGCGCACAAACACGACACGAACACGACACAAACGCGTGCAGGAATTGTCGCCGTTCCCGTACCGGGCGTTGGCCGAGGAGCTGTCCAAGTACCGCAACGCCGAGTCCTACCGGTGGGTCCAGGAGGAGCCCCAGAACGCGGGCATGTGGGACTACGTGGCTCCGCGCTTCTCCCGCCTCACCGCTCCCGTACGTCTTCTTTCTTCTTCTCTTTCTTCACTTCTGTCGTCTCCCCAATCATCACCGTCCGTGTTCTGATGTCGATCTCTCGTCGTCATGCGTTCGCAGGTCAAGTTGGTGTCGCGTCCGCCGTCGGCCGCCCCGGCGGTGGGCCTGGGCTCCATCCACGCGCAGCAGCAGAAGGCCGTCCTGGACGGCGCCTTTGCTTGAAGCCCAAACAAACCAAACATCCAAACCATTTACCCTCAAAAAGCACAAATAAAAATCAAATAAAAATAAATAAGTCTAATTTATTTATTGCTGGACGCGCTGGACGCCGGAGAAGGCAAAGGGCCGATGACAGCCTGGCGCTGGGCAGGTGGCCTCTTCTGGGGCGGACTCGCGCAAGGCGAGCAGGGCGCACGCCCGACAGGTGCGGTGCGCGCACGGGAGGGCCACCGCGAGCGCCGGCGGCTGCGCGCCGCAGGCCACGCACCGCAGCTGCGCCTTGTCGTCGTCCTCTTTTGGTTCCGCCACAACGGGCTTGGCGACTTGTGGGGGTGCCTCGGGCGCTTGCGGCTGGTACGAATCTGCTATCTTGTCTGCCAACGCGGATCGGAGGTACGATCCGGCGTTCTCCGCGTCGTCATCGGCGTCATCATCGTCGATGATGAGCATAACATGGTTTGCCCGCTTGCGCTTGGTCCCACCCTTGGCCTCTGGGCCGCCGACACCACCGCTCTTGCTTTGCTCCGGTTCTTCTTTGGGTTCGTTGTCATCGTCATCGTCGTCGCTGTCAAGGGTGATGATCTCCTTGACTCGTGGCGGGGCCGAGTGTTGCGTTGTCGCCATGGCGGCTGTACTCGCCCTCTCGTCCTCGTCGTCGCTTATGATGCGCCGTCGCTTCGCCCGCGGCGACATCACAGCCGTTGCTGTTGTCATCGTCGCAGTCGCCGTCGTCGTCGTTGAGGGCGCAGGCGTGGGCGTGATCGTCGCCGTCTTCAGCCTGAGCGCTGCACCCAAGGCCGCCGCCTCAGGATCAACGCGGGCCGGGCCCGTGCTGTGGAGGTGCTTTAGGAAGGCCTCCACATGCGACTCGCGCTCTGTGCACGCAAAACCATCGTATCGTCAGCCGGCTCTGAGTCTATTCTCGGGCTGAGCGTTGCAGGCCGCACCGGGTGGCCGCCGGTAGGCGTGGACGAAACGATAGACCTCGGCCCGCAGCGTCGTGTGCTCCAGCACGTCCTCGCGCCGCAGCGGCAGGCCCTACAGCCCGCGGTCTCACCGTTGTTTGATTTTGAAACGCGTTGCGGCATGACCGCATCAAGCGCGCGCGTACCGTGAACGGATCGGTCAAGTGCTCGCGCAGGTGGCGCTCGACTACGCCGCGGCAAGTCACGTGGCAAAGCGTCAGCAAATGGTGGAGCCTTCAAAAGGGCGGGTTGAATGGGCGTGCCGTACGGCTGGTGCGATCGACGGCGTGGCCCGAGGGCAGGAGCACGGGGTCGCACATGACCTCGCAGGTGAGTGGGTCGATGAAGCGCTCCGGGTAGGCGTCGGAGGGCACCCGGCGCAGCTTCTCGGCCCATTCCGGGTCGGCTTGGCGCAGGTCCTGCCCCGGCCGGGGCATCGGCGGCGGTCCCAGGGGCCGCGGCTGCGGCGGGGGTCTGGCCTGTGCGGCGAGCACGCGCGCGAGATCGGCCCCGACGCGGGCCACCAGGCCGGCATCGCATGAGCCCGACGGCTGGCCCCAGACCTCGAGCCCGGCGAGGCCCACGTAGCCGCTGTGCTCCACTGCGCCGCCACCACCGCCCGCAGCAACAGACACGATCAGCCCAGAGCTCGAGAAGAGAGGAAGGGATGGGCCGTGCTTCGGTGGATGGTGAGCCGAAGCCGCCGGGCGTGGGCCAGCGCGGCCGGACGCAGCGTGATCGGCACCCGCGCGTGGGCGGGCAGCTCGGGCGGCCTGCGCACACGATGGGGAAGGGCAAAAGGTTAAGCCCCATTGGGCAGATGATGACGATGATGACGGACCTGATGGCGTCGGGCGAAGGGAGACGCCAGCCGAGGGCGCGGGCGCGGTAGCCCGGGTTGACGAGGGCCACGGCATCGGCCTGTCCATCGGCGGTGCCTCGCGAGTGAGGCCATCTATGCGATGGTGGCGGCGAAACGGTGCAAGGGACGGACCGGGTCGTGGTCGGGCGGGGAGAGGCGGGCGGGCAGGTCGCCGTATCTGCCCAGAAAGGTCCACTGGGCGTTGTCTGCGCGTGTGATGCAGTCAACAAACAGACAAACAACAAACAAACGCAAAGGACGGACCTGTGGAAGAAGAGGCCTCGAGCGAGATGACCTGCACGGCTCCCTGGGAGCCCACCTTGGGCCGCAGCACGATGCAGTGGACGTTCGTCTCGAGAGGAGCAAACGTGGAGACCAAAAAGTCAACAAAACAATGAACAAGCATGTGATGAACAGTACCTCAAAGGGCAGGGTGAGGACCAACTCCACCGGTGGACGCACGAAGGTCGCGCAGATGAAAGTGCCTGCGCTGTGGTGTGCACCGTGGCCGAGGAACCCAGGCAGCGTGGGCCGTCGTGACTGCAGCAGACATCCCACCTCATGCCCGTCTAGTGCCACGGCCGAGCTGGTGATCTTGGCGCCCCACTCAGCCGAAGCCCAGTTCCACTCCTCCATCTGTTCTACAGCGCAGTTTCTTCATGTTTTCTTTTTGTAATTTTGCTCTGTCTTGTATTTTCATTTTGTTGAGATAACGTTCGCGATGGCTCTTGGCGACCTGGTCCCCCTTGTTGTGGAGGGTGCCCTCTCTCTTATTTCGTTGGCCTGCTTGCTTTTAGTAGCTTTCCAGCCGTTCAAGAAGCCCCCGCCCCTTTCTCTCCGGTAACGCCCCTTTGAGCAGGAAGATGAAAGCATTTTGTCTTATTCTTGTCTCTTCTCCCTTCCTTCCTCTCCTGCTCAGGTATGTGGCCCTTGTGGGCTTGCTACCTCTAGCGGTCACGGCTGGCCTCTTGGCGGCAGCGCAATATGATATGCGCTACGCCGCAGCGCAGCTCTTCACCTTTTACACCGCGGCCGTAGCCGAGACGACTGGCGCGCTGGCCCTCGCCGTCATGTTCTACTCAGAGGTCAACAACAACGCCAATATCTCGCCCCAGTGGTACTTAGTCTTTCTCCTTCATCCACTACTTCAAGAGAATAATGACGGCCTTCTTCGCCCAGGTACGCGTTGCCCACGGGTTCGTCGCCTCTGGCCATGCTCTCGGCCTACGTGCCGTCGTCCTACATCCAATTGGGCGTCTTCGCCATCCTTGGCGCCTACCTTGTTCTCTCCACGAAGCAGCTGCCTGGCCAGTCCTCGACCAGCTTGCGCTTCTCGGCCTTGGCTTGCCTGGCCGCGGCTGCCGCGCGAGTGGTGCTCGACCGCTTCGGCTCGTCTTGGCTTGACATGGTCAACGGCTCCGTCCTACGCCCGGTGGGCGTGCAGCTGTCGTCCTACCTGGTATACGAGATCCTCATGGTGGTCGCCGTGTCGTTCCTTCTCCAGCACCTGCTCAAGACCTACCAGAGCGGCATCAAGCTCAAGGCCAAGTGATAAGAAGAAGAGCTGTGGAAATGATGGTGATGATGATGTATTCATGAAAAAAAAAAGTACAATGCAGACAAACAAACGTGGGGGGTACTGTAGTAGTTGTACAAACCGGATCGCGGACCATTCCTCTCTGGTCCTCTCCAGCGTCCTCTCCAGCTTCCTCTCCTCACATGAGGATGCACTTCTTGTCGCCGCCGTCCCGGGACCCTTGGAGCTCTTGGGCGGACTCGGTGACCGTGTGGCGCCTCTTCATCTCATGCTTGAGGTTCTTCTTCTGCTGCTTGTCGCCCTTCTTCCTGGTCTCGCCCGTCTCCCTGTTGTGCGAAGGCAGCTCCACCTCCCCGCTGCTGGTCATGCTGTTCGAGGACGAGGCCGGCAGGTCGGCCGCGTTGCGGCGGTTAAACATGCTTCGTCGCTTCTTGATCTCCACCTTGGCGGCGCTCTCCTTGATCTCTTTGTGCTCTTCGTTCTCGCTGCCCTTGCGGCTGTTGTTTGGCGACGAACCCAAACCCTCCATCTCGGCCAGTCCTTCATCGTCATCCAGTTCATCGTCTACAGCTGGTGGGAAAACATGCGCATGTTAGCGATGATGTCCCTTGACTGGAGGAACCGGAGGTCGAGGTTCGTACGAGCGATCTGCTTGTAGGAGTCGCTCTTGAGGAAGTAGTCAAAGGTGCCATCCACCATGAGGATGAAGATCGCCTTCTGCGCTCGGTCGAACGTGTGTTCGCCTGGGTTCTTCAGGGCCTCTGTCAACTCCTTTCGGTCTTGGTGTGTCAGGTTGACCTGGCGAGATCGAAGAAGGGTCAGCCTCGTGGACTTCTCAACTGCGCACCGTGCGGGAGAGGTACGTACCTCATGATCAGAGGATGGTTGGAGATACTTCTGCTTGATCTCTGCCACTTTCTTAACAATCTGGTCGTTCAGCGAGCCGTCCTTGTTCTTACTAACTGCCAGTGCGAAGAAGAACATGAGGTCAGTTCCTTGTCCGCACCCATGCTTGCAACAGAGGCTCAAACATACCAAGCTTCTTGAAACGCTCCACGTCCAGCCTGTGTGCATGAAACAACAAGAAAATGGGTGAGCAGGCGGGCGATGAGGTTGTGCAAGAGGATCACGGTCTGGACATACCAGAACATGAGGTTTTCCACGCAGTGCCGCTTCTCCAAATACTTTTTGAAGGCGCTGCGCGCCTTCTTGTCATGCAGGATAAACTCGAGAAAATAGGCGCGGCTCATCTGCTGCGAGAGCTGCAGGAGCCTGGGCGACAGGCCGAGCGTGCTCGAGGCAGAGTCCAGTGAATCGTCCGAAGACACCGAAAGCGAGCGCGGTCTCACAGTCTGAGGCCCATTGCCCACTGTGCACAAGCCCAACGACCGTTGAGTAAGGGATCAAAGCGATCAAGCGCGAGGCGAAGCGAGGGGCAGAAGGAAATACAGGCGGGTTCTGTTGAAGCACGTTGTTGGCGGACGGAGACTTGCCAGTTGAGAGCGGGGACGGACGGCCTTCCCAACTCACTCAGCATCTTGGCCGCGCATCGAACGGGCCTATTGGCGTCGGAGGGCGTCGTGGTCGTCGTTGTGCCATCAGCCTGTTGGCTGTTGTTGACACAACGCAAGGCGCCGCTGTGGCTGGTGCCCCTCCGGAGAAGATGCCGGTTCAGGCTTTCGAGGCGAGCATGGAGCAGATAGTCTGAGGCCTTGATGGATGGCTGGTCGTGGTAATCCCCGACCGAGGCTGATCGCTTGTCCCGACCCTTGAGGGCGAGGTTAATGTGTTGCGGGATCCGCTTCAACAAGGCCTCTTCGGCGAGGCCCAGGGAGTAGGCCGCGATCAAGTCGCTCCCCGCAGACTTCTCATCGCCGGTCGAGTGCGAACGCGAACGGTTGATGAACGTCGATTTACGTTCAGCAGAGGCCGACAGGTTGCGGGACAACGAAGCGGGTCCATGGCCGAAGGTGGGTGCCTCCTCGACCGAGGAGCTACGGCTCCTAGATTGCATGGGCTGTGACGATGAGGCGAGCGTTTTGGTTTGGTCTAGTCGCGTCGTCCCGCTCGAGAGGCGTGACAAGGGACGCAAGAGGGCTGGGCTTCTTACGAAGTAGGCGAGGAAGGAAGAACAGAATGAGCTTGATCGAGGAAGGCGTACAAGAACTGCTTGGCTTGTGTGTGAGAACTGCACCGGAGGCGAAGAGATTTTGTCGCGAGGAACCACGCAGCGCGGTAACGGCTAATATTACCTGCTCGACGACCGTTGTTGCGGCGAACCATGAAAGGTAGAAACGCATTTCCATTTTAAGTCATGCACCTTCTATGGACATTGTAGGTCCATATCTGTTGGCCTCCACGTCATACGCGTGAGGTTCCGTACGGAATTTAAGATCTTTTCGGGTTCTCCTCTACCCGGCGGACAGCGAGGAATTCCTCAAGCCTGGACTTGTAGCCTGCGTTGATCGTAGGAAACGTAGCCGTTCGTGGAAATAGCACACCCAGAAAATGAGCTGGCGTTTTGTCAGCTTCCGCTCAGAAAGGCTAACATCACGCGGAAAGCCAATAAGGCGAAACCACACTCCGGTTATTGGGCACGCGTAGTCGCGATCACAGGCACCGCGGGTTGAGCTGCAACGAAGAATGAGCACATACCTTACATGCGTGGAATGCTCGCACGAAGATATGCCAGGAATGTCACCAAAGCGGGCCAGGTCTGCCCAACCATGGACCGGCGCCCCTTCGGCTAACTCGTGTCAGAAGAATCGACGCTGGTGGGGCAACGTGGGAGTCGATCCAGGAAGTGACCAGTTTCGCATCCTCAGCGTCAAGATCAACTGACAACGTCCCTCGTTGCGCTCATCTGAAGCAAAGGTGCGCCACTTCGTCTCTAAAGTCACAACCAGTCAATTAGCACGCATTAGATCGGCAGAAGGAACCTAATGGGGTTGGTTTCCTTCACGAAAAGGTGACTGAGTCGGGATGGGAAATCAATCCTCACATGACGACAAAAAGAAGGGGAAGGGTACTTTCTTTCACCACGCTGGAATCACAAGGATGAAAATTAAATAATCTGTCGGTGCGAGTGAAGGTGATGGAATAATTAGCCTGAGCGACCTCGAGGTGGGCAAGTTGCTCGGGGCAGGAGCACTATGCCAAGTCCACAAAGCCTACTGGATCGCGCGGGACATGGAGGCACGTCCCCAAATTGGAATTGGCGGCCGTGCACGCCCTAATTTTTGAATGATAAATCTGTTCCGTTATCCCCTTGCCTCGGCTTTTCATTCAACAGGTAGCGTTGAAAACCTTCCATGTTCCTGATCTAGTACCAGAGGACATATCCGACTTTAAGCGGGAGGTGATGCTTACAAGGTGCGCGCCTTCGACGACGTTTTGTGCTGCCCCACAAAACCTGACTGCCTCTTCACGCATCTGCAGGGATATGCAGCATCCCAATATCATTCACTTCCTCGGCGGGTGCTCGCAGCCACCCGAGGTCTATCTCATCATGGAACTCGCTCCCTATGGCACTGTGCACGACCTCATTCGGGTTTGTCCCCACCCGCAACCCAAACTTGCCTTCCTCTTTTAGCAGATCCGGCGCGAGCGCTTTGGAGTGGCTTCGTTTGCTGACTTATGATCGGTTGGTGCAGGCCAAGATGTCGCCCTTCCCCTTCTCCCTGCGCATTCGGTGTCTTCTTGACGCGGCCAAAGCCATGGAGTACCTTCACTCGAGAAGCGTCATTCACAGGGACCTCAAGCCCGAGAACCTCTTGGTGCGCTGGAGACGATGAGGCTCGTGTCTGTGCAGCCCAGATCTGATTCGAGCTTGTCCTCCTTCCCACTAGGTCATGTCCGTTGATCCTGAGGCGCCAGTCGTGGTCAAGCTTGCAGATCTGGGCGTGGCTAAGCTGAAAGAGAACAAGGACGCCATGATGACCCACGGCCGCGGGACTCCGCAATACAGTACGATCTCAAACCGCACGCGCGCACAGAACTGGGCCCCTCTGACCACACATCCTCGCGCAGTGGCGCCTGAGATATTCGAGAAGGACCAGAACTACTCATTTCCAGTCGACGTTTACAGCTTTGCGTTAATCATCTGGGAGGTTACCACCCGGGAGCAGCCCTATATCGACATTAAGCCCCACTTCAAAGTGCGCTCTTCCCCGCCCTCTTGGTCCAAGTACCTCCAGCTGACCCCCTCCCCCTTTGGTGTCCAGATCCCGCTCAAGGTGATGGCTGGCGAACGTCCCGTCATTCCCAGGGATTGCCCACGAGAATGGTAACGTGTAGTCCCCGAAATGTTCTTCTATCCGTGACGCCGTGGTTGACGCGTTGTCATTCGACAGGGCCGACTTGCTCAACGCGTGCTGGCATCCAAGCCCAGACAAGCGCCCACAATTCAAGGAGATCGTCAAGCGAATCGAAAGGGTGCAGAAGTCGGGCGTTTTCGACACCGTTGACCACCTTGAAGCCACCACGTTCGGCAACAAGGGTATGTCCTCCAATCAAGAAGGAGAAGAGTGAGTGCTATGCTGGCATTCGTGCATTCGTTAACGTCCGTCTCTGCAACATTGCCCAGTACTTATTGACGTGAATGAGCTCGAGATCGGCGAGAAGATCGGCGAAGGCACCCTGTGCGAGTACGTCATCTCTGGGAAACAAGTGATGAGGGAATCAGGGTTTGACCTTTGCTTTTCTTCGGCAGAGTACACAAGGCGCACTGGAAGGGCAAGAACCAGAACGTGGCGCTCAAGAGATTCAAGTGCTCCGATCTCGTCCCGGAGGAACTCGCCGACTTTAAGCGCGAGCTGTGGCTCACGAGGTTCGTCAATCTGTCCTTCCCGCCTGCCAGCCCATGATGGGGTTTCGCCACCACAACAGCATCCTCATCGGCTTCCTATCTGGACAGCCAAATCGACCATCCGAACCTGATTCGGTTCCTGGGAGGCAAGGCTGAGCCTCCCAACACGTACCTCGTGACTGAGCTCGTAGAGTGCGGGTCCCTATGGCAGCTCCTGCGGGATCGCAAGAAGCAGGTCCCGTGGCCTCTGCGGATGCGGATGGCCCGCGGTACCCTCGCTGCTCCATCTTTCTCCTTCTCTCTGTGCTTGGTGCTCAACTGTGTCCGACTATCACCACAGAAATCGCAGAGGGCATGATGTACCTGCACGACAAGAGCGTGCTGCACCGCGACCTCAAGTCAGAGAACATCCTGGTAATTGCTCCCCTTTCTTCTTCTGAATACGAAGTTTGCTGAACAGCATGATAATGCGCCAGATTGCGGGCGACCTGCGACGACCGGGCTCAGAACCGCTGGTCAAGATCGCCGATCTGGGCATGTCCAGATGGATGCGACCCAAGGGCGGCGTCAACACTTTCCTCACTATGGGCCGAGGCACCGAGCAGTGGAGTGCGCTGCCCGCCCACATGTGGGCTTGCCTTCTCCCTAATCCCTAATGGCTGACGTTTCACCATTTCCACACCAGTGGCGCCCGAGGTCTTGGAAGGCAGGAAGGATTACTCGTTCCCGGTCGACGTATACAGCTTTGGCATCATCCTGTGGGAGCTCATTACCCGAGAGGAGCCCTATGATGAGGTGAGCTGCATCCCCTCCCCCGCGACAGTTGCATTTGATCTCACGTCGCAAGCTTGGACTATTACGCAGCTGGTGCCCAAGTTCAAGATGTCGTGGTTCATCATTGAGGGCAAGTACCGCCCACACATCCCGCCCTACGTCCCCTCTGCGTTGAGCGAGCTCATCCAGCAGTGCTGGCATCATGGTACGCCCTTCCTCTTCTCAACCGCTCTCCCCCTTGCGTCCTCTCATGGTTTACTCCACACGATCTGGGCAGACCCTTCGCAACGGCCCTCATTTATGAAGATCGTGTCCACGCTCACCAAGCTCGCGGCCGACAACGAGCTCCTGGCGCGCATGCCGTCGGACGAGGAGGCCGCCACGCACTATCGCAACTGGCTCGATGAGGAGAAGCGGAAGAAGGCCAGCAGCGTCGGTGCGTTGAGCGCCAGCAACGCGATCGGCTCGGCGCGGAGCCCACGTTCGCCATCGCCGACACCCGTAAGTGCTGCCGCGTCCGCTCCTCCGATGGCCCGCCCGACGGCGGCCGCCGTCAACACGGCGTCGGCGCCGATTCTGGTGGTGTCTGAGGACAAGGAGAAGGAGAAGGAAAAGGAGAAGGACAGGAAGAAGGAGAAGTCGAGCAAGTCCAAGAAGAGCCTCTCGCACCTCAAAGATAGCAAGGAGAAGAAGCTGAAAAAATTGAAAGACAAGAAGGAGAAGAAGTCATCGTCAAGCAAGAAGGACAAGAAAGACAAGGGCGTCGAGGTCGTCTCCTTCTAGAAGCTACGCTACAACAACAACAACAACACCACGTTTTCACCTTCGGCGAAGAAGGGGCATCGGAGGATCGGATTTGTGCAGTAGTGCCCAACCCTCGCGTGGTCGCGACAACAGCAATCAACAGCGTTACTGTTCAAACTTCTCTTTCAGGATTTGCTTTTGATTTAGTTTCTTTTATTTACAGAGAGGATAGCATCCTGGCTGCGTCGTGGACAGCCGAGCAAGCCACTGACGAAGACGCATTGAGTAGTAAACCCGATGGAAGACCTCGCGCATGAGCCACTGAACCAAGAAGATGGCAGCCACGACTAGGCTAGTGAGAAAGATGATGAAGAGGAACAGCGACGCCGGATTTCTGAGGAAGAGGCGCCAGGAAGAGGCGATTAGGAACTCTCCGCCCGTGCAAACTCCTTGCATAACCGAGATCCCAAAGTTGCGCTGCAAAGACAGATCCACAGATGTTCCTGTGGACAGTGAGGTGAGAGATGTCGTGCTTCCTCCGTGAGTGGCCGGACGTTACCTTCTTCACATATGAGACAACGATGAGAAATGCAATGCAGACCCACACCACACTCATCGTAGTTAATCCCACTCACTGTGGCACCGCTGCAGGGCGCACCGTATCGCGACGCCGACTTGAGCGCTCGACACATGCCCGAGCCGGCGCAGTACTCGTTGATGCCACAATAGTAGCCAGCCGGGTTGCGAACGGCATCACGCACGCTGCACTTGGGGGCGTTCATTCCAGGAAGAGATGGCGCACAGTAGCGAACCTGCAGCTTGTCATTGGCAGGCGCCCCCACTATTCTCCACTGTCCTGTAGTCCCTGGCACGCAACGGCCACAGCTAGAGCCCGAGCTTGTTGAGATGAACATCTTATCCTGTACGTCGTTTGCAGCTCGTCAGTGTTATGAAGAGACGCGAGCGACCCATGAGACCGTTTGTTGAAGCGTACCAGGGTGCAGTTGTGTTTTGCTGAGTAGGCCGTCCTTGTTCTATTGGCTTGAGCAATGGTGGCTGCATGTGCTGCTTCGAACAGTACAACAACCACAAAAACAAGGATAACTTGCTCTTTGCAACACCACATCTTAAGTGTCCTTGCTTATCAATTCCTGTGGGCCCATGAGCCAACAGCATCAATGGCGAGCGGACACCTTCTTGGCATTCCGTAATGTGACGTCCACAAAAAAAGAGACTTGATTTTGGCGGGAAGAGGCACGAAGGTTTTGTGGCGGTTCCAGCTGGCGAGGAGGTGGATGGGGGTGAATCAATGGGGGATGACGGAGGGCGCCCACCTTGCTTTAACCCTAAGATCATTCGTTCTTGGTTACTCCTCTCTTTGGAGGGCGAGATGACCATGGACACATCTCATAGCGCCCATTCCAGCCACTTTCTTTGCGTTTGCATGCGCAGCGTATCGAAATGGGCAGTTTGGGTTAGCTCTAATTGGGTGCTTTTTATTCTGCTCCTTTTCCACCCGTTTACCGACAAAGGGCAGACAATTGGCGCTCCTTCCCGACCCCATTTTGCCTCTTCTTCTTGCCTCATTGCAGCTTGGATGAAATAAGATTAGTCGGCTCACAGAGCGGGCGAACTGACCGGACAAGCGCATGGACGTGAGTCCTCGCGTCCTAGCTTCCTGATGCCTCGCCCACTCAGGCGCGCGAAGGTGTGGTATGTGGCCGTGTGGGGCGCCGCGGTGTAGGAGCGGGCGGGCAAGGAGGAACGCGATGACGTCTGCATTTGCTCGGGTCGCTACTGGACTGTCGTGGCTACCGGGGGAGGCGGTGCGGCGGGTGGACAACACCCATGGCCGCATCGTTCCGGTTCGTCTCGTCGTCACGATGGTGGCGACGGGACGATTGGTCGAGGGTTCGCCCCTCGTCTTCCTCTCTCGGCCCACGTTCGCCCAGCGAGCTTGCTGGCGGCTCGTCGTTCCTTCCTCGTCTTGCCTTGCTTCCTCTCTGTGGTCTGCCCCCGGTGCTGAGCGCCAGCCACTAGCGCATGTCCTTCGCGTGCTGCTCGCGCGGGTCACGCCGAGAGTGGAGCCTGCAGCTTCAGGCTGCCAAGATGGACACACCACTCCAGCCTTAGCCCTGCTGGGCTTGGAGTGGCGAAGAGGGCTGTTTCGCGCCCAGCGAGGCAGGCCGCAGCCGCCGATCAGATTACATCTGGCGACGGCTGTACCTACCTCGTAGCGTCCGTGTCGCCTCCTCTCGACTATGACACCCCACCTTCATCAAAAACAATCTAAAGACAAAATCTAATTGGGGATAGTTTTGGTTTTTCCCCCATTTAAGCCAAAAACAGAGTAACAGACAACAAAGATCAATCAATGGAACTCGTGCGAGGTCTGGTGGGCTACCGAGCGTGCTTGGGGGCCTGCATTTTTGATCGCAGTGGGCGCATCCTCATGGGCAAGCGCTCGCCCAAGAAGAAGCAGGCTGTGGGCACTGTGCGCTTTTCCTCCACTAAACAACACGAAAGATGCGTCCCGTTGAGGGCTGCAAGGCGGCGCGGTGTTGGTGCATGTACAGTGGCAGTGCCCACAAGGCGGGTACGACAAGAGCGCAGACAAGGGGTCCAAGGTCAATGGCGTGTGGCGCGAAGTGTGGGAGGAGGTGGGGCTCACCCCCGAGCATGGCCTCAGCCTGGTCGACCAGCTCCCCGAGGAGCTCAAGTATGAAGTCGAAGGCAGCGCCTTGTACAAAGGGTTCGCACAACGAAGAAGCCTTATTGCCGCTCTCAACACTACACCTCACACTACTCTCGCCTCAGGCAGAGTATGACCTGGTTCTTGTTCTACTGGGCTGACGCTGACCTGAGCAAGTGCAAGATGGACAACGAGGAGGTCCCCGAGTTCACCGAGCTCGCTTGGCAGGTCTGTCTGTTGTGCGCGAGTGGCTACACCGCCTCGTCCTTGCTCATGCTGCGGCTTCTCGTTTCTACGTGTGGGCAGGACTGGGACTTTGCGGTGGCGCACGTGATGGACCAGAAGAAGGGCGTCTACACCAAGCTGCGGGAATGGGCCGAGCCGGCGATCGCGCGCCACCTCGCCAAGCTGGCCTCCTCTGACTGACCCCTCAGTTCTCGGCCGAGTCCGCGTCCTCTTTCATGATGGTCATCGTCATCTTCATTCTTTGTGTCGTTGTTGTTGTTGTTCAGCATACGAGGGCCAAGTTAAAGTCGTAACCGCACTCAACCCGGGTGACGCGGTCCTCGAGGAGGGTCTCCACCACGGTGGGCAGCACCTGGTCGTCCTTGTCGCCGTGCCCTGTGTGCATGTGGTGCATCCCACGCGTGAGCGGAGAGGGGTCGTGGCGGAGAAGGAGGCAGCAGGGGAGGAGGCGCACCGAGACGCCCGTAGACGCCGCTGCCGCAGGTCCACACGCGCCCGTCTTCGGTCACGAAGACGGTGTGGACCCGCCCACATCGGACCTGAACCACCTTCAGGTTGGCCTCGCGGAAGAAAGCGACCGGCCGAGGCTGCTGGTGCTCCTCCTTGTCGCCTGGACCGTTTGATCGTTCGTTGGCAAAGAAGAAGAGGACGAAGGAAAAGACGGGCGAAGAGGCCGTACCGAGTCCGAGTTGACCGTTGGCGTTGAGGCCCCAGGCCCAGGCCCCGCCCTCGTCGTCGAGCGTCACAAAGTGGCCGTAGCCACAGTCGATCTGCGTCATGGGACGGCAGCCGTCGGGGAAGGCGACGCGGAGCGGCACGTTCTCGCCCATCGTCTCGCCGCCTTTGGTCCACGCGACCTTGATCTGCATCCAGTACTCGTTCTTGCCCCACACCCAGACCTCTCCCTCGCCTTCCCCAGCAGCACAATAAATCAATAAAATCAA
>NAVB01001017.1:0-28646 GCA_002179805.1 Acanthamoeba lenticulata
AAAAGGGTTAATGATATTTGTAAAAGATATTGCCCCACCCAGATTTGAACTAGGGTCCTAGGTACCAGAAACCCATATGCTGCCAACTACACCATGAGATGTTGTTGCGTCGCGGATGATTAATAAAAGTACAAAATGCATTTTACATTGTTTCCATTTTTCCCCGTTTTAAACAAAAAAACAACGAGTGATACAATCAGCAAAGGGCTTCTTGGGCATTTCTTGCTGGGCAGCAGTGCTCTGCGCCCAGAGTTGGGCCAGGTTTTGTTGTCGCACGCGTATGCACCACAAGCACATTCTTGCTCCCCGTTCCAGCAACAACAATGCGCCACAGCGTAAGGCTACAAGTACTAAGTGCCCAGACCAATCTCGTTGGCGCCCCTCGCCACAAGCAGCGCGTGCCCGAACGCATGTCCCTCACAAGGCGCATGTGCTCGATTTAATCGAGCGCTTGGACTTGACCTCATTTACACTCTACTCGACGCTCCACGACGCCGCTCCGCAGGCAGACGACGACAATAGCGCCTCAGAAGTGCCGCCCCTCACTCACCTTTGCCTCCAACACGCCACGGCGGATGAGAAGAGATTCCGCGCCTTGCTGCCGCGCCTCCTCGATGATGAGTACCTGCCCATCGAGATGCGCAACACCATCCTTTCGGCGGTACTCGCCAAAGGCTTCCTCAGGTCGGAGCGCGAGTTGAAGCGCCTGCTCATCCATCCCGACATGGAGGAGCTTGATTTTGCCCACCCCAACTGTCGTGAGCTGGTCAACGATGCGTTCATACGCCAGTTCTTCCCTCATGCCCCCATCCTCCGAGGTGCCCTCCCCCTCTTCTCTTCCTTTCGCTTTTTTTCGTGTTCCGTTCCCAACCTCGGTCAGCAACAGCTCAACAACAAGAATAACCACCAGAGATGGACTCGTGGGAGGAGATTACCGCGGCCGACCTCTACCGGTCCCCGCAGGGCTGCCCGCGGCTGGTGCGCCTCTCGCTCGCCGCCTGCTGGCGCATCTCTGCTCAGCTCCTCCGAGGCACGCACCCGCCTCCTCCTCTGGTCGCCGCGCATGGTCGCGCTCATAATACTGATAATGTGATGCGCCAGCAGAGGTGCTCAAGTCGTTCGCGCGCCTGTCGGTGCTAGACCTGTCTGGCGTGGCTGTGGAGCTGCTCGACGGCCTGCGCTTCGAGTCGCCGTCGCTCACGCAGCTCATCCTCGCACGGATCCGGGGCACGAGCGCCAAGTTCCCCCTGCGCTTCACGCTCGCGACGCCGGCCCTGCACCTTCTCTCGCTGCGTGGCACGCCCTACCTGGGCGTCGTCAGTGTCGCCACCGTCGCCTCTGGGCCGGCCGCTGCTGGAGGCCTAGTGGGGGGCGACGTTGCGCCGGCGAGTGGCTGCCTGCACGCGCTCGACATGTGTGGCGTGCATCTCTACGGCAGCAGCGGGCCCGCGGTGGCGTCGCTGCTGGAGCTGTGCCTCCACAACGCGGCCACACTCAAGGTCCTGAACCTGGCGCACACCAACACGAAGCCAGTCCTCCTGCAGCGCCTTGGCAGCCTCCATGAGGCCCTGCCCGACCTGCAGCTCGAGGAGGTATCACTGGCCGCCAACAAGAACCTCTCGACAGAGGCCCTGGTCGAATTCATGCGGGCCTTCCGTGGGTCGCTCCGCCTGCTCGACCTCACGCGCTGTGACGTCCACGCGCCCCACATTAGCACCCTTGCCCACTCACTCCAGCCGGCTCACCGCATCACTGTCAGGTCTCTCCCGTGAGTTTCGACAACACTTAATGAACCATGAAGGAAGTTAATGCATATCGTTGAACAATAAATAACAACTTTATATTAATTTATAAAATTGATTGATTTTTAGATAGCAGAAGTTTTTAGGAAGCACAAAAGTTTTCCGCTGCCGGGAATCGAACCCGGGGCGCATGGGTGAGAACCATAAATGTTACCGACTACACCACAGCGGATCAGTTACTATATGTAAACGTAATCAAACATTAATTGTATATGATGAAAACTTTTTGGCAAGTTATACAAATCATCTAGATATAATTATATTATAATTTTATGATATTTTCATTTTTTATTCCAAAAATATATGAATCTGGTCAGAAAATTGGCAATAATAGTAGATTAAAATAAAAACAGATCTCCCCCGCCGGGATTTGAACCCGGGTCGTCCGCGTGACAGGCGGAAATGCTAGCCAACTACACCACAGGGGACTTGTTGTTATAAGGCAAAAAGTAACTAATTGTTATAAGAGATGTAGAATCAATCACTACCATTCATAAACAATTGGTCTGCGAGTTGCAAGTTTATGTTACAAAAAATGGCCAGTGTGGGGATCGAACCCACGACCTTGGCGTTATTAGCACCACGCTCTACCAACTAAGCTAACCGGCCCATTACAATATTGACTGTTGACGAAAAGATGAATCTTTTATGTGCAAAAACAAGCGGAAGGCGTGTTGTTGTGGCCACACGTTTGCACACGTTTCTATTCTGCCGGGTGTTTTATTACGTTTCTTCACTCGTCCTTAGCGAGGGGCTTCCTAACAAGGAAGAAGTGCATGGGCGTGAAGACGTCCTTCCGGCCGCCTTCCACAAGATCATCAGCGGTCTCACACAGCATCTGCGAGACCCTCGTGGTGCCCTCAGGCGCGATCTTGAGGTACTCGAGCGTCGACACCGCCGCGTGGGTGATGGTGCGCCCAATGCGGGTGTGCTTGAAGCCTGATGAGTGCCCCGGTCAGCGAGTCAACAAGATTACAGAAGTGTGCACATGCAGGACAACGTACCACTGAGCGAGAAGGAGCCCGAAAGCGAGAGATACCAGGGCGTCTCCGGGTCGGCCTTCTTGGCCAGATCGGTGCAGTCCACGATCTCGAAGCCAGCCTGCTTGAGGGCGTCCTGGAGGAGTGATGGCTTCTCCAGGTCGGGAAGACCATTGCCCACCTCAATACCTGCGCAACCAGCCCCGCCACAGCGTAAGGACCCGACCCGACAAGGCCTCCCAAGCGACTCCGCGATTGGCATAAAATAAAGCTACGTTGTGAAAAAAAATGAAATGGCGCCAAGAAAGTTCGATCAACTGGTTTGGGGGGGGGGTCGGTAAGAGAGCAAGTACCCTTCTTGATCTTAACGTGGTCGGGGTCGTTCTCGTCGTACGACTCAGTGATGACCCACTCGTAGGTGGCGTAGAGACCGCCGGGCTTGAGGACGCGGAAGATCTCTGAGTAGACGCCCACCTTGTCGGGTGCGTGGCAAGTGGCCTCGATCGAGTACACCGCATCGTAGGTGTTGTCCTGATGAACAAATGATTTTTAATCACGAAATTAGAAATTTGCTTCAATCTGGCGGGAACTATATAAAATCGCAAGTGTTGTCAGTACCGCGACGGGCATGTGCATGAAGTCGGCCTTCATGTAGGTCACAAGGTGCTCCAGGCGAGCCTCCTTGGTCAGGATCTTGGCTCGGCCGATCTGGTAATCGTTGTTGTTGAGACCCACGACGTGGGCCTCGGAGAAGCGAGCAATGCATCGCGCAGGACCGCCCACGCCGCAGCCGACGTCGAGCGCCACCTGACCCTTCTCGAGGTGCAGGCGATGAGCGAGATACATCTCATGACGAGCAATCGAAGCCTCGAACGATTCCCAACGGTGACGAGGCGCGAAGTGGAACGATTGGCCCCAGCCGTACTCGTAGAAGTTGGTCACAAGGTCGTAGAATGAGTTAACGAGGGTCTCATACTTCTGCTTGCGCTCCTCCACGCTGGCGTCTTCCGATTGGAAAAGCTTCATGTAGCCGTCGACCTCCTTCTTGACCTGGTCGCGGGCCATCGACTCGTAGTTGATGATGGCTCCCGCCCGCTTGTTGTCTCCCTCCATGGCCAGCATCTTTGCAATCTGCCAAACAAGAAAAGAGATCGAGTTAACCCCTTGTGTCTTGGAGCAACTTGCAGATCGTGTGAAAATTGTGCGAGGACGAAGCAATCCAAAAGGATCGACGACGGGAAAGAGAACGTTACCGGTGGGGTTGGTACGCGAGGTGGAAGGGGTGAAAAAGACAAGAGCAGGAGCGGCTGGGCCAGCGAAATGGAGCGCCCGTATTACTTGGCCGCGTCATTTCGGGTGGTTTTATTCTTGTTGCGATTGGGCAAAGTAGGCCTTATTTTGGCAAACCGCCAGCAAGCGTGGCAAGTGTCTCTGCCGCAGAGACACGCGGCGCTCAGCACCATTAGTTTGGGGCTAAGAAGAGGTAATTTTTCAAATTCGAATGGCTTCGTGTTGCTGAAAGGAAAACGGACAGCCTCCACGCTTTACATTCTTGTGCGTGAGTGCCGAGCATTCTAGAACACTTGACGGCGCCAATCTCCTGCGCGAGCTTGTCCCCTGGTCCGGCTCGATGGGCTGCAAGCCTAGCCCGCGGCCAAGGCTCTTCAGGGCGTCGTTGTCGGCCTTCAGGTCGGCCTTGGTGCCCACCAGCAACTTGGCTGTGGCAGGGCTGAGACGTTCGACATCTTGGGCCCACTTGGTGCGGACCCGCTCGAACGAGGACGTTTGGGACGTGACGGAGAAACAGATGAGGAAGATGTCTGTGTCAGGATACGGCGGCGGACGAAGACAGCAACTGTCTTCATGGGCTGTGTACCATAGGTTCATCTGGACGGTCTTATTGTCAACTATGATTTTGGCTGCAGTCGTGTCGTGTCGTGTCGTGGACTGTGGGGATGTAAGACTCGAGCCCAGGGAAAGAACCAGTGGAAAAGGTCGTGAGCAGGTAGGTCTTGCCAACGCCACTGTCACCCACCACACACTTCACCCTGTGCACCCTTAATTTTTGTTGTGGTCGCCTTCGCCGAACGGACCAGGTCCGCAACTCTCTCTCCAAAGGGGAGCCGTGAAGAAGAGAAAGAACTCTTTATTATTTAAGGGGTAAGCCAATATGGTTCACTGCGGCTTCTTGAGCGACCCTAGGAAAGCATCCCACTCAGGACTAGCACCACCTGGCATCATAAAGCGCACGCCCTTTGTGGTGAAGACACCTGTTCCCATCTGTCTCTCGGCGCAGTGCTGAGCCACGTCCGCCTTCAGTCGCTCGAAGTGGTTCACAAATGTCTTCACCAGCGCTGGCGACAACGTGCGCTGCACGCCCTCGCCCCCACTATAAAACAGGCTGCTGCTCCTCTCGGGCGTCATTGGATTGTAGGTGAAGTGGCCTCCACCGGTGCTCTCATCGACTTGCAGAGTGTACTCATTGTTGCAGCCATCGAGGTAGGTGTATGTGGTCGCCATGAGGTTAGTCTTCTTGAGTGCTGGCGCTGTGTTGTTTGTTGAGTCCATCTCCGTCTTTACTGAAAAGGCCAAACGCCTGGGCGGAGTGTGGCCAATCCGCAAGCAGGTGCAAAGGTTGCGACAAAAACAGGACAACAAACTTTAGCATGTTCACGGCCAACCAAGGACAGCCCAACCGGCCCTCAGCAGTGTCACTGATGCACGTAGACCACGTATCACAGGCGGGCCTTGTCCGAGAAGGGCAGGGAGTTGGTGCGAAGGGCGGCCATGTTGATGGCTGTGAGGGCTAGCGAGGTAGGCAGCGGAGACGTCTTGCCGCAGCGGGCCTCGGCCTGCTCAAGCGTGAGGCAATTGAGCACGCCATAGATGACCGGCACCCCCGTGCTCAGCTGCGCGTCCATCAGCCCTGCGCATTCCGGACGCGGACACAACACACTGGTGAGACGAAGCAAACATGATGTGTGCTCACCGGCCGAACGACAGCGCGGTGTGGACGGCACCTTGAGCTACGGCGTTGGAAATGCACTCAAAGTGGAGCGTCTCGCCCTTGATCAGGACGCCGAAGCAGAGGATGACGTCGAACGCGCCAGACTCAGCCCAGCGCTTGGCGGCGTAGGGCAGCTCGTAGGAACCGGCTACGGCCGGAGCGAACATAACGTTGGAAGCGGCAACGCCGGCCTTGAGGAGCTGCTCGCGCGTCTGGTCGGCGAGCGAAACGACCAGCTGCTCGTTCCACGCCGTGCGGATGAGGCAGACGCGCAGCCGGGCGATCGCCTCGGCCGTGTCGGGAAGCGGCACTCCAAGCGGCTTCTCCTTGCGCTCGTCAAAGGTGCTCACCGCTCCACTTGCGCCACTCTTGTGCGAAGCCATCTCAATCTAATGGATGACTGTTGGGCCGAGCAAAGATGCAGCGTTTTTTTCTTTTCTTTTCATAATCGCCTTTTCTTCCAGGGAAGGTTAACGTGGGAGCTGATGTGGCAGCTCAACGTGGCCAGCTGACCCTTGTGCTGGTGCCCGTAGGAAGTTTTTCGGACATTACTCGAAGCTTTGTGCCATCATGGGCTTCACCATGCTCGCCTTTGTGTGACTCTCACTCCGCATACCTGTACAAACGACGGCAATGCCGAAGAAGACTTCCGTCCCCTCCCCGGTGAGCTCAAGCTGCCATGGCGAAGAAAGCGCACTCTTGCTTGCGCACCACAAGTGTGATTCAAACTGTCCAGCGGCAAGCAGTGTGGCCAAGGCAGTCTGCCGCTACTGGAGCACCCTTGGGCTGGAAGCCCGCCAAGCGCTCACCAGAGAGAAGAAACACGTCGTCCTCCAGTCCCTACGGAAGAAACATCTCCACACGCGCAACTGCCCATGCTGTCAACACGCCAAGGTGATACACTTCCCCCCCCCTCTCCGGACCCTTTTCGGACAGTTATTCTACTCGATCGCCTCCTTGTCGTTGTATTTCTACACCAATGGTGCGGTGATCACAGAAGCTGATACAGCGCTTCTTCTTATGCAGATCTTCTTTGATGGTGGGGCAACCACCTACGAGCGCTTCTGCACGGCCTGGGAGAACCAGCCCGATGACGCAGGACTCATCGACATTCACTCGCCGGCCATCATGGGGACTCGTGCCGGTACTTGTTGACGTCACTGCAGAGCTTGTGTGTTGTTTTGTGCTGAACTTTTCCTGCTGGGCACAGAGGACTCGCAACCAAAGAAAAAGAAGGTGGAGAAGAAGCCCGTCGTGAAGCCTCGACCGCGCGGGGCGAAGCGCACCTTTCTGGACGAGCTCGAGGAGCGAGAGAACCAGATCCGCGAGCTGGAAGAGCAGCAGCGCGCAAAAGAGCGTCAGCTTGAAGCCCAGCAGAGCAAGGCAGTTGAGCAAGAGCAGGAGCCAAAATGCGCAGAGGAGGAGCAAGTGGTCTACGTGGATGTACCCACAATCTTTGGAGAGGCCCTCTCCGTCAAGGTACCCACCTCTCCAAAGAGGCTCCGTGCCACCTTCTGGCGACACTGATTGGTTGCCATGTAACCATTTTATCAGGCGGGTGTGATTGGCCTGAAGAATTCAGAGATCACACGGGACGATCTCTGGGAGATGCTCCTTGAGAGGTTCAGTTTGCCCTTGCTTACGCGTCATACCGACTGATCGCTGACACATCAAACTCCCCCATACAGGGAGATCGAGTGTCAGACAAAGAACAAGCAGCACTACAAGCGGTGTGAGGTCTGTTCATCGTACCACGTATTCGAGGTACAACCATTGCATGCCAGCAAGCTCAAAGGCCCTTCAGACAACTGACCCTGTTGTTGCAAACCGACTGTGTTGCAGCTGTTCTTGCTTCACACGTTCTACGACAAGGTGAAGCGTGCACAGATGGATGAACTGCGGCGTCAGCATGCCGAAGCGTGCGCCCGGATGCTGCTGGAAGAGGAATTCCAGAAGAAGGCCAAACGGACCAAGTACGCTCTCCACCCACATGAAACCAGCGGAGTGCTTGATGTTGACTTGTATGCTGCTGGCAACTGTGGCTTGCGTCAGGTCCAAGGCTCGGAGGCGCAAAGAGAGGAAACGGTCGTCGTCTTCTTCGGGGAGCGCCAGGCCAAAGGAGGAGGACGACGGCGACGACTGCGCGTGCGCCTGTCATGAAGCTGCGAAAACCGAGGACGCCACCGGCCCGGCAGATGACGGCAGCAGCGAGAGTGGCAACGATCTCAGTGAGGGCGAGGAGGCAGCCGTATCGGGCGACACCAGGCCGGACACTGCCACAAACGAACAGCAGATGGAACAGGACGCCGAACAGCACAGCCCAAGCGAGGACGAGGAATTAGAGTCGCCTCAGCAGGATGCCCACAAGGACCAGGGCACTACTCACCAGCCTCCAGAAGACGACGCGCATGGCTGGACGAAGCAGGTCAGCAAGAAGAAGAGCAAGAAAGCCAACAATGCCAAGGCCGCCAAACTCAACGTGGAGAGCGCCTCAAGCTCCGCCACCCACGGCCCTGAACTCTGTTGCAGTGGTGATGCCAAGAGCGCAGCGCCGGCGCCCATCACCCGGGCGGTGATCCGCACACCTGCGGCCAAGCCAGCGCCGATCGTCCCCGGGCCGCCGCCACCGCACTATCCCCACTGGAGCCGGCACTACCACAGCGTGATGCCCAAGAACTGGGTTTGGAAGGCCAAACACAACGGCCGGTCTTCCGCGGCGGAGGCCGAGGACGAGGCCGAAGCCGTGGCGCGGGCCATTGCAGCCCAAGTGGCCTATGAAGAGCAGCTGCAGCGCGAGCGAAGGGAGAGGCAGGACCGAGTCCGCAAGGCCGCCGCTGTGCTGCTCGAGGCGGTACGTCGGTGCCACCGCCACGGGCGAGCAGGATGAACACGTGCTTACATGGGTGCGGGAGGGATGCAGATGGACCAGCCACATGATGCAGAGGACGTGAGCTTCATGAAGGAGCTCCTCCAGGAGCTGAACCAAAAAGCCAACGGCAAGTTCTGCTGTGACTGCGTGTTTGCCTCAAGAACGACCTCTTTGTCCTTTAGCAGGTGTGATGCATCACCGATTTGTGGATTCAGAGCTCCGTTTACTCACCAACTCGTGCGCGTGCTGCAGTGAGCCTTGTGGCTGCACAGAGCCAGATTGTGGCTACTCGCACTTCAGTGGCCCATCCTTGTTCAGTGTCGATCCAGTTATGGCAGCATTTCCTCGTGCGTATCCATCAGCCAGCAGCTTTCCCCCAGCCATCCAGCAGTCCTTTTGTTGGAATGCCTCGATCTAATCATGTATTTAAGCACCAAAAGAGATGAGATCTTAAGATGGGTGTGGCCACCTTGGCTCTCTCTCTCTCTACCAGTTCTTGCCATCGCACTCGGGGTAGCACTGGCGCTCCTTGGGGCACCACTCGCCAGCGGCCAGGTACTTGCCGTACGAGTCCGGGTAGCAACCATTGCTGTCGGCGTAGAGGACGAGGCCATAGCCGACCTCCTTGGGGTAGCAGCCACGGCCGTCACGGTAGAACCAGGTCTTGCCGATCTTGCGCGGGCAGCAGCCGTTGCCGTCCTTCCACTGGTAGCCCGGGCACTGCTTGTTCTCCTGCGTCGTGGTCTTGTAGTCCTCGGTCGTGGTCTTGGGCGGGTAGTACTGGGTGGTGGTCTTCTCCTCGGTGGTCGTCTTGGGCGGGTAGTACTGGGTGGTAGTCTTCTCCTCGCTCGCAGTCGTGGTCTTGTAATCCTCGGTGGTGGTCGTCTTGTAGTCCTCAGTAGTGGTCTTGGGTGGGTAGTACTGCGTGGTGGTCTTCTCCTCGCTCGTGGTCTTGGGAGGATAGTACTGGGTCGTGGTCTTGTGCTCCTCGCTGGTGGTCTTGGGCGGGTAGTACTGCGTCGTGGTCTTGTAGTCGTACTTGGGGCGGATGCACTGCTCGTAGCACTTGCGCTCATGCGGGCAATACTTACCAGCCTCCAGGTAGTTGCCCTTCTCATCTGGGTAGCATCTGTGCGTGGTGGGGTGGAGGGTCCAAAAGCCTCGTCATCAGCTCCCGCCAGCCAACAGAGAGAAGAGGAACATGCAGTGGAGAAGGTGCTGGAGCAAATTACCCGTTACCATCGGCGTAGAAGATGCCGCACCCGACGTCCTTGGGGTAGCACTTGTTGCCATCGCGGTAGTAGCCGTAGTAGTTGATGATGTCCGGACAGCAGCCCTTGCCGTCGGGCCAGTAGCCCCCTTCACAAGGGCCGCCATAGTTGTTGTAGCCATCGGCCACAGCGCAGGCCACCAAAGCGAGGCCGAGCGCCACAAAGAGTAGCAGGCGAGTCATGGTGAGCTTCTTGGTTGCTTGTTGTTTGTTTGCTCTTTGCTGGTGATGAGAGCGGGAGTTGAGAGTGCAGTATTTAAACAAGTGACCAGCCAATGAGATTGAATTTGCTGGTGGTCTGGGAAGACAGTGGTGTACAAGTGTTCCTGGTGCATCAATGCCACCACAACTAAAAGAAAGAAGATGGAGGTGAGACATTTCAACCAAACAATCCCTTTACATTGGTGGAACAAGATGCAGCAGCTGCTACGAAGCCACCCTAGGAGGATACAAAATCCCGCCCGTCTGTTTCACCGACTTGCTCCAGCCACGGCAGTTTGATGCTGTGGAGGAACTGACTGTGACTTACGTACTTCTTCCAAACCACTCCACCAGGAACTACAGGTAACTCAAAAGAGTGATCAGAAAGTTGTCGGACTATAAGTTACAGGGCATCGTTGAGCCAGGTTAAAGCCTCTTCGAGGCCTTGACCGGTGGTGGCGCAAGTGGGTTGAACATGCCATCGGCGGTCGTGGTTGCAATCGATTGTGTGAAGCCCAAGCGCGTCGGCAACCTCAGTGGGGGTCATGCCTCCATGCAAATCCTGCTTGTTGGCGAGGACCAGCAGTGGAGCCGACAGGCTCAAGGCTTCGTCTTGCAGTAGCAGCTGCAGCTCGCTTGCGACCTGCTCAATATGATCTCTGTCGTGGCAGTCCACCAGCAGCACAATGGCCTGTGCCGTCTGGTAGAAGTGGCGAAAGAGGGGGCGCACCTTCTCCAGCCCACCCAGCCCAAAAATTGTGAACTGCAGCCTGTAAGGCGGATAAACGATCGTCTCCATCGCGTAGCCAACCACGCGCTCCGCCCTCTGCAGTCGGTTGAGGAGGGTGGTCTTTCCCGCCCCCGGCAGTCCGACGCAGATGACCGACCGCAAGGGAGGCCGCCAGAACAGCGAAACCAGTCCGCCCATGATTCTTCTTCTTTTGCTCTGCTCCTGCCTTCCGCCTTGTCTTCGTCGACTCAGCCAAGCACTCCCTTTTTTCGCTTCAAGGGACCATGTGTGTGGAGAGGAAAGGAAATATCTTTTTAGATAAAGCGTTTTGCAGGAAATTTCACTCCAAGATAGTGACGGGATAAACCGGCTGGTGATCCTACTGACAGGCTCAGGAAAAATCGACCACCATGCAGATGTCCCCGACCTGAAACCTGGGCGACTGTCCGGTTGAAGGCGTGGCCTACAGCGCCCGCTGGACTCTGCCGTCATAACGGCGGAGAGCTCATCCTCAAAGAGCTCATTTCGTAACAACCCTCCTCCTCAACACCAACAACCCACTTGACATTACCCTCAACACACAGCTTGTGCACACACTCGGACAGATGGCAACAACAGTGGTGACAACGACCCCCGTCCCGCCCACCAACGCCGAGCTGGGCAAGTCTTCGAAACACTTCTGGGACCGCGAGCCTCTGCTCACCCTCCGACGCGTGTTGTGGCTCGTGCTGGGCGGATGGATGTTCTTCCTCGTCTTCTTCTTCGTCGGTGTCGCCTTTGCCGTCACCGTCGTCGGCCTGCCGATGGCCTATGAGTTCTTCAAGTTTGCGCGCTTCCTGCTCCTGCCCGTCGGCTATGGCGCGATCTCGCGCAGTGGAAAGTACGGTTCACATTCTTTGTGTCTTCTTCATCACCATCAACTGCAGAACTGATGTTGTTGTCTTTGCACAGGTCCAAGAACCCGCTGAGGCGACCACACGACACGGCGTGCAAGGTGGCCAACGTGCTGTGGCTCATCTTCTTCGGCTGGTGGCTTGCGTTGATGCTGGTGGTGCTCATGGCCATTCAGGCCGTCACCATCATCGGCCTCCCGCTGCTTGTCGAGTTCCCCAAGCTCATGAAGTTCATCATGTGGCCCTTTGGCAAGAAGATCATCAGCAAGCGCGCTTTCCGTGCTGGCATGAACGCCCAGGCGGCCCACGATGTGGCTGCCGCCCAGGCGGCTCAGGCCACCTATGTTACCACTGTGTAACTCAAGCATTTAAAAAAATAAATAACATAATAAATCAGCAGAAATCAAGATGAATACGTGGTAAATGCAAGGATAAATGAACAATTATATTAGTATTTAGCAATTGCTCGCGTTCTTGTGCAGCCTAGCACGAAGCTGCTGATTGGTGACCGCCAAAAGTCGTGTGAGCCTGTCCTGCGCGGCAAAGAGCTGGGCCACGTCGAGACCTTCAAAGAGCGCGCCGGAAGAGGACGAAGAGCTGCCCTCCTTGATCTGCGCCTCAAACTCGGGGTCGTCTCCGTCGCGGCACAGCCGCTCGAGCAGCTGGCGCCAGCCTGCAGCCGCAACAGTCGTCTTCTTGTCGTGTGCTTGCTGGTGTTGCTGCTCGCTCTCCTCGCCAGCCTGAGGGTGAGCGGGCTGGCGATCCTCGTGCACCACCTGCATGACATCCTGGCTTTCTTCTTCTTCTTGGCTATCGCCGCCAACGAGAACCTTCTCGTGGCGCTCGAGCTGCTCCTTGCGCCAGGCGTTCATGGAGGCCCGCCGTCGCAGCCGCAGGTTCTCCCGCGTGTTGCTCTCCTTCTCGCGCTCGCGCTGCTCTTGCTCCTCGAGCTCGCGCCTCTTTTGCTCAAGCCGCTCCCTCTCCTCGGCCTCCTCCTTCTCCCGCTGCCTCTGCTGTTGCAGCAGCTTTTCCTGCTTGAGAAGCTTCGCGTCCGCGTCGGCCTTGGCCTTAAGCTTTGCACTCGTGTTGTTGGCCTGGGGTTTGGCCTTGACGGCGGCAGCGGCAGCGGCAGCGTCGGCTTCAGCGTCGAGCGGCGTAAAGAGCGAGCCCGAGGAGAACAGGTTAAAGGTGGAGCCGTCCTGAGACGACTGGTCGAGCCCATTGTAGAAGGCGACGGCCTTGACCTCCTTCCTCTGCCGCTCCAGCACCTCGCGCTGGTGCTCGGTCATGAGCTCTACGTTGTCGTCGTCGTCCTTGTCATCGTTCTTCGCGTCCTTGTCCGTGCGGCGCTTCTTCGTCGCGGCGGCCCGGTTCGCCAGATCAACGTATTTACTGTCATTCTCCTTCTCGGCCTCCGAACGTCGCTGGTGGCCACCAGTGGCGGCGGCCTCTACAGCGACCTCTGCAGCGGGCAGGACGCTTCGCTTCCGCTTGGCCACACGCCGCGGGCTCTCCGTCGTCGTCGGCGCGGCCGGAGCGGGCTTGGTGAACTTGGGCAGCGCGTCAAAGCCTGCGCGTCCTCCACTGCGTGAGCGTGTGCGATGTGTGTGCGCAGTGCCGGCCCAGGCGAGACGCACCGGGGAAGACCTGGGTGGGGACGTGCGCCTCGTCGTCATCGTCGATCAGCGCGAGGCTCGAGCTCGTCGGGGTCATGTCCGCCAGGCCGGCGTCGCCGTTCCAGCCGGGCGGCAGGGTGATGGGCACCTTGCCCCGCAGCTTGGCCAGGACCGCGGTCAGTTCCTCGGGCACCGCCGTCAGCGAGGCCGCCGTCCCGACTGTACCAATGTGCGTCAATCAAGTGCCCAATACATAATAAAATGAGCCAATCACGTACAAGAGGCGTTCCAGAACTGGATGGCAGCGTTCTTGAGGCCCTTGCGCTTGGTCGATAGGGCCTCGCCGAGCAGCGGAGCCACGAGTCGCAGAGTCTCGGGGTCGGCGTAGCCCCCAGGGGTTTGTTTGTGGTTGGAGCCCAGGATCGACTTGGCCAGCACGTCAAACAGCTTGTCCAGGTCGGCCCGCACGGTCTTGGTCAGGCCGGCCGGCAGCGAGATGCTGGGCTCGGGCGGAACCGGGCTGTCCTTGAGCCACTGGGCGATGCCGTCGCCCAGGGCGGCCACCAGGCACAGGACTTCCGGCCGGCCTCGGGCCTTGCCGCACAGGGCCGAGATGGTGCCCACCACGTGGCCCAGCGAGACCTGCCACTCGCTCATAATCAACCGTTTCGTGGCCTGGTCCTTGTCTGTTAACACGCACATGGCACAGGAGATGTCAACGTCGACGTTGTTAACAATGACGAGCAAGAGTTTGAGGATTTGGGCAAGTGGGGAGAAGGGACGGTGCGCACCCTTGAGCCACTCGTTCTCCTCCTGCTGGGCGAGGGTCTCCGGGTAGACCGACATGGCCTTGAACAGCCGCACGAGCAGCTTCACCAGCGCGCTTGGCTCGCTGCAATAAAAAAGAAGAAATCAACAAATTTAGTCATTTTTTGAAAAATAGTAAATTGAAATAAAATGAGGAAAGGGGCCAAGCTGGTACCAGGGCTTGGTGGCCTTGGGGCCCGAGGCGGGCTGGCGGGATCCAGGCGTGGCGATGAAGGCGTTAGACGGGCCAGCCGCCTCGACGATGGTGTGGAGGGCCTCGATGATCTTGCCCACTCCACCATTCCACCGTATGCCCGGCCGCAGGATCTCCATGACCAGGCTGCACAGGTGGTCCACGCACCCGGCGGCCTCGTCTTTGAGAGCAGTGATTCTGCCATCGGTCGTCCGTTAGCCAACAATTTCTTGAATAATAAATCAAACAATACCGTTATTGTTTTTTTTTAATAATCGATTATTATTATTTTGATTTGTTAAAAAACACGCACCGGAAGAAGGTGGCAAAGAACTGGTTCCAGATCTTACGCACGTCGCCCGCAGTGCCGTCGGTCAGCACAGTCCACGACGACTGGCCGTCGCCCTGCAGCGCTGCGCGCAGTGGGAACAGCATCGCTCTGCGCAACAGCGTTTTCAATAAGACTTATGATGATGGCCCATAAAGAAGAAGAAGAGAAAAACCAAATAAGGACGTACGTGTAGAAGACGGTCCGGTGGTTGTGCTTGGTGGGCAGCGGGAACGGGAACGGCACATCGGCCGCGCAGTTGGTCTCCTCCATGCGCTCCTCCAGGCTCCGAGCGACGTGCATCCAGCCGAGCACGAGCACCTTTTGGTTGGTGCGACGGGCCACGGATGATTCGAGCAGGCTTTGCAGCACGTGCAGCGCAGTGAGCGCCGACGCGTTGGGGTTGACCTGCCCCGCCGTCTGATGTGCGACGCCGCGTGAGCTCACGAGTTCGGCACACACGACACGACACGACAGTGCGAGACGGACCTTGGCCGGGAGGACCCGGAGCAGCACCTCGAGCAAGTCGTTGAACTGCTTCTGGTCGTGGACGGCGCTCGGGTTGGAGCACAGGCCGCGCATCAGAATACCTGTTGACAATATAGCGACAATATAGCGTGAGAAGACGAAGAAGAACACGTCCGCAATCGACCTCATGTGAGGCGGACCTATGAGAGTGCAGGTGGAAGCGTGGGCCGAGGGTGACAAGGAGGCTTCGGACAGGGCGTGGTGGGGCGATAGCGTGAGCCTGTAGACCGCACCGGCGCTAGCCTTGCGTCCCGCGGCGGCGGGCTCGGCAAAGGCCTGGAGGAAGCGCGTGAGGAAGCCCGACGCATAGGCCAGCGGCACTTGCGGCGGAGACGAAGAGGCAGAGGTCGACTGCGCGGCGGTGGCGGTGGCGACGGCCGCCGGAGTGATCGACCCCGCAAGCAGGTCCGACAAAAAGTCGACCAGCTGCGACACCACAGAAAGGCTCCTCTTGCTGTCGGGCTCCTGAGCGTAGAGGCGGGCGGCCCGCTCGCACAGGCCTTGCCACACACTGAGGATGGCGTCCTGCGAAGAAGCCACGGCGATGATCAGCACAAATACACAACGAAAGAGGCTGTGATCTTACGGATGATCGCGAAACGCCGTCGGCAAGCAGCTGGCGCACAAACTGAGCCAAGTCGGCGACGAGCCACTCGGGCTCCAGCTGCAGCGGTCGGGGCGCGTCGTCCTGTGTCTCCTCGGTCTCCTCCGGCTTGCCGGACGGCAGAGCCAGCAGTTGGCCTATCGTGGCCACAGCCAAACGTCAATCCAAGTGGGCAGAATCTCAGAGGGCGCAATTGCACATCATACCCACAAAGAGCAGGACCTCCTCGACGAGCTCCTTCTCGGGCAGCCTGGCCACAGGCTCGAGAAACGGGAAGAAGACCTGCACAAAGACGCTGGGGAGGCTGTCGCCAAAGGCCTTGATGAGGTGCATCCATGAATGGACCAGCGCTTTCTTGACGTCGCCGCTCTGCTCCCTCTCCACACTGCATCACGTTGTAAAGTCAATCGTCATAAAAAGATAAATAAAATAAATAAATAAATAAAATAAAATAAAGGAAACAGAAAATCACCTGCTGAGGAAGGGCTTCATGAGGAGCTCGGTCCGCTTGGACTTGGGGCGCAGGAGGTGGGCCAGGTCGTGCAGGCAGTTGTCCATCAGGCATCGCCAGCCGTTCCAGGTCACCGCGCGAACAGCAGGGTCCGTGTGGTTGAAGGTGGTCTGCAGTTATCATGGCCATCAACAACCTCGAACAACAAAGTTGATGTTATTGTCAAGGGAGAAGCACGATGGCTCGTACAGAGGGGATCTGCAAGAAGGCCTTGATCAAGCCGCTGCTCCACAGCTCCTTTTGCAGGAGCACCACGAGGTAACCTGTATGCGTGCGTAGCGAGCAACAGCCGTCAGACTTGCGTCCGTAATGGAATTCGCCAGGGAAGGGAGCCCGCACGCACCCCATACGCGGATGGCGAGGGCGGGCTTGCCCTCTCCCGGGACGGTCGACTCCTCGTCGAGGAACAGATTGAACCGCTCCAACAAGCCGCCGTTGAGCTCCGACACGAGTTTCTGCATCATGCTCGACTACAGTGAGCCGCCCAGCTTGCGTGTGGTTGGATAAAAGCAAGTGGGGCATCGGTACGGCAGAGAGTGAAGGCGCGAAGCCGTGTCGGGCCAGCAGCGGAAGCGCGGCCTTGATGGTCGCCTCGGCCTTCTCTCGCACAGACGGGTTCTCGTGAAACAGACGCTGGCAAGCGGCCGGCACCCACGCGTCAGCGTGCTGCACCATCTGCTCGGGAAGCTGCGTCATCAGCTTGCCTGTGCCGAGACAGCAGCGGCAGTACGAGTGAGTCAGAGGCCTTCACAACACCGAGCGCAGAGGCTGTTGGCGCGCCGAAACGCACTGTAGGCAGACAGGGCCTCGTATTCGATGGTCGAGGACACGAAGCGCGGGTTGGCCGAGTCGGTTAGCCCGAGCAGTGCCTCAACGACGTCTCGCAGCCGCTTGGCCACTACTGAGGCGCGCAGCTGCTGGATGGCCATACACCACACTGTCGCGACAACGTCCACCACCGGAGCCTGTTTGGTGAGTGGCCACGCGAGCAGGCAAGCGAGTAAGTGGGCACAGCTCACCCGCCAAGTTGCAGGCCGTCTTGTTCTGTGAGGTCTGAATGACTTCGAGGATCACATCAAGCAGCCGCGAGGCTTGAGCCTCTGTTTAAAAAGAATGGGAGAAGGACAGGCAAAGTCAAGCGGCCGCGTGCAGCAACAACGCGCTTCAACTCCACACAAGCTTGTGGTACCGCTCAGTTGCATGACGACCGACGGGCAGTAGGCAAAGTAACCCAGCGATCGAAGCGCGATCTCGGCACTGCAGATGGAGATTAGCGCAACACATCTCATGAAGATAAGCAAGGAAGTAGAGAGGAGGCGCGTGCATCTTTTTGCCCGTGGCATGGCGTGAGATGGGCCCCGCATAAACTTCTACAAGCTCGCTTATGTATGGCTTGATTTGGGCAGCAGAGATGTCGCTCCCCTTGAGCATGGCATTGAGCGAATCAAAAGCGGCGAGAGTGCTTTTGGTAGCCTTTCCGGTCTTAATAACCTTGACCAAACTGGCAAGGTCGGCCTTGTCTGCTGTCTTATCCTCCATTTTGGTTCGTATCAACCCCTCAAGCGGCCCCGATCTGTACCTTCCCGCTCCTGTACCTTCTTCCACTACTGCCAACACTTGATGATGTTGTGAATCGCCAACGTTCGAGTTGCAGGATTGTTTTGGCGCCAAAACCAATGTGCTCGTTTTCACTTTTTTTTTCTTTTCACGTTCCTGCTCGAGTTCTTGCTTTTTTCTGGCGCTTTTCTTTTCTAGCTAGAAAAGAAACGTTAACGCGACCTTCGAGAAGGAGAAGATGGAAGCCACACCTCCAGCTCTTGATGGGGCTGCTCTTGGTCCTGGTTCTGAACTAACAGAAGGAGAGGAGGACATTTTCCGACGGCTTCGCAGCGCCGACCCACAAAACCAACTCCGCCAAGTAATCTACCCCTTTCCTTGTTTTCTCCTCTTCTCGCTTACGGCAGCCGTAAAGAGATGCATGCCTCACTGCCACTATGCTTCTTGCTTGGTCTTGGTGTGCAGATCAACACTCGGCCGCACTTCGGCAAGGACTTGCTCGGTGCCCTGCTGCGCGCGGTCAAGGCTGAGGTGGCCAAGGACAACGCTACGAGCGGAGCAGAGGATGCTCACATCCTCTCCACTCAGCTCAAATCCTTGGCGAGCACGGCCCTGCTGCACTTTATCGCGCGCTGGCCTGCCGGGCTATCGACCGAGGAGCAGGATGTCGTCCGCGAGGGCCTGATCCAGCTCAACTTTTTGCCCGTCTCGCGCGACGAGGCCGCCAACCACCCCATTGGCCGAGCGCCCTGGCGTGTTGTGCTCTACAACTGCGTGCAGAGCGCGTGGGAGCGGGACATCCAGCCCACGGCAGGGAACGTGTGCACCTTCTTCCTCGACCGGATCCTCGCTACCCTGGTCGCGGCCCGCGTTGAAGGGATCGTCGCCAACACCGCCACGACTGCGACCATTTCCTCCAGCACTGCCGACGCCGGCGGGGAGAAGGGCAAGGAAAAGGAAAGCGACGCCATCGTACAGGCGTCGTCGTCGTCCACAACGTCAAGCCTCCAGGACTGGCACCTACGGCAGGCCCTCGTGCTGTTCAATCACCTCTGCAAGCACTTTCAGTTCCGGTAACGTCACGCTGTTGGCGCTGGCGCCGTATCGAGTGGGTGCTGATGGCGGTGATAATGATAATGGTGATGGGTCTCCATGATTAGGTCCACCGAGTCTCAGGTCAAGATGCAGATCGTGGACCGGGCGTTGCCCATCCTGCTCCGGTTACTGACCGACTGGTTGGCCTCGGAGCAACGGAGCGAGCTCGAACACCATACAATCAACCTCCAGTACCTCCTCAAGGCCTACTGGTCACTCGCCCGCATGGTTCGTCTCTCATTTTTGATTATAAATATATATACATATATATTATTTTTATTATTCTTTTCCTTAATAAAAATTAATGCGCCATTGCAGCGAGGGACCGTCACAGGGCAGAGCAAGGAAGCGCAGACCCAGTGGCACGACCAGCTCATGATCCTGGTCGACATCACGCTCCCCTTCGAGCGGTGGGACGCGTGCCCGGCCGAGGAAGACGACCTCACGCCCGAGCAGCGGGCCTGGTGGAAGAGCAAACGCTACGGCTGGACCGTCCTGACTCGCTTCCTCAACCGCCGGTACGTTCACCACAAAACAGAACAAAATAAATAGTACGAAAAATCAAAAATTGACAAAGAAATTGAAAAAAAGGGCACGGAAGGGCTACAACCCGAGCGACAGGCCAGACGAACGTATGCAGGCCCTGTCTCAGATCTGCATGCGTCGCCTCCATGAGCATTGCAGCCAGCAGTGGCGCCTGCACGACTCGGTGGTCGTCGCGCTCGTCACCTTCCTCCTCAACTGGTGCGCTTGCCCCTTTCTCCCGATTATTATTGGTTTGTTGGTTGGCTTGTTGGTTGGTTGCTCAAGTGCTTCGGCCGCTCTCTGTAGCTTGTCGCCCCGGGATGCGGACACGGCCTTGTTCAAGGACCGAGCCGACCAGCTGATCGACGACCTGGTCTTCCTCTGCCAGATGCCGTCTTCCCAGTTGCGAACGTTCTACGAACAACCTGTTGAGTACATCCTCTCCGAGTGTGGTGCGCACCTCTTTCTTTTATGATAATTCCAATTTATTTACACAAATACTAATTAAAAAATTAATTGTAGAATTGGACAACATGTTTTCAAACACGAGGTCGGTGGCCAAGAACCTGCTCAGCGACGTGCTGCCCGAGGAAAACATGTTGGAGCGCATCCTGGCCCGCGTCGAGCGCGGCCTGAAGCAGTACGGGCCCGAAACGCAATCATCCTCTCGCTTTCTCTTTCGCTCACAAGTTACGCAAAATGTCCACTTCAGAGGCGACTTGAAGCAGCAGGACGCGGCGCTCAGCGTGCTGGGCCACATCTTTTTCCGCGAGGAGTCGGCCCTGGCGGCCGCGCGCATGCTCACCGACTACGTGCTTCCCATCGCGCGCAACCCCGCGTCGGACGTCCTTCTCCGCGCTCGCGTACGGCGACCCGACCTTGATCTTGTCCTTGTTTGTGGTCAACTGACGACGTTGCTCTGCTGTGTGGTGGGCCTTTCGCATTTGTCCAGGCGTGCGACGCCGTGCAGGGCATCAGCCGCGCGCTGGTCGACGTGCCGGACACGGCCGACCAGCAGGTGATCGACAACGCCCTGTCGCAGGCCACGGAGGTCATGCTGGCCTGCCTCCGCGAGGACTTCCTCACGATCCGCTTCTACGCGGTGATGGCCGTCTCGCAGCTCGTCCACGGGATGGTCCCGGGCTCGCCCACGGCGGCCGCCGTCATGTCCGCCTTCCCGTGGCTTGTCGAGACCACCATCCAGCTGGTGGAAGAGGTGGGCAACGACGAGCTGCTGCCGTCGCTCAACTCGCTCGTCTCCTACGCGAGCCTCGAGCAGATGTCCAACTACGCGGCCTTCCTGTGCAAGCAGCTCATCGATGCTTTTGACCGCGCCTCCCAACGCGCCTTGGACGACGACAACAGCGCCCTCCTCGCCGTTGGCTGCCTCGGCGGTACGGCTGACGTGCATTTCCTGAGCCCCGCCTCGCCTAGCCTCGCTCACGTTTTACTCACTTGGTCGGATTTAGCGCTGAGCGGTGTGCTTGACACGATCTTTGGCATGCGGGCCAAGTTCCCCGACTCGGCGTCGCTCCAGCAGCAGATCCGGAAGGTGGCGGACCTGATCATCCCGTGGGTCCTCAACCTCTTTGCCACCAACAACAACCTCGTGCTTGCCCTCTCCTCATTTTTGCTTTTTTTGTCCTTTTTTTCCTCTTTTAATTCCACATTATTAATTTTATTGTATTAATTCCGGCAAGGCGCAGGCGGATTTCGTGGAGGAGCTGATCCGCATCGTGGCCTACCTCACGTTTCACCTGGTCCCCACCCCGGAGGACCTCTTCCGGTGCGGCTCGCTCCACCTTTGACTACGAAAGAAGAGGAAGACCATCGATAGAATCGATGATGGTGACGATGGCGATGATGCTGATGGTTGGTGACGTTGTTGGCAGTCTGTTTTTGCCGCTGTGCGAGCTCGTCACGGGCCCCGGCGCGATTGCGTTTGACTGGATCAGCGACCTGGCCATGCCGCTGGGCAACTTCATCGCCAACGGCACGGAGCGGTTCCTCAGCGACAAGACCTACATTGACCACTACTACAACGCCTGCTCCATGGCCGTCTTGGCCGCCGTACGTCGAGCTGACCTCCTCTCCGCGTCTTGTGGACCGGCCCGTGCGTGCCCGCCCTCCTCACTGATTGCAACCTGCTTCACAGCCGGACCTGGAGAACCGGCTCGTCGTCAACACGTACTGCCGCATGATCAACGAGGTCTTTGAGCACTGCAAAGGTACTATTTATTTCCATTTTAATTCATTTGGTAATTTTTTTTGTGAATTTGGAAAATAACAGTTTTTTTTTTAAAAAAAACTAATTCAAATAATGGCGCAGAATACCCCAAGTCGATCGATGGGGAGGTGGACCGGTTCCTGCAGCTCGTGCTGCCGCTCTTCAGTCGAGTCACGCCGACGCGGGACCGGAGCTACGTCCTCGTGCGGCTGCTGAGCGTGGTGGCCCAGGCCTTCTACTACAACCCGACCCTCACCCTCCAGTGCCTCGCGCGGCACGGGGCCTCTGCCACGGCTGCCAACGCCAACGGTGGAGGTGACGAACAGCGAACGCAGCTCGACGTCGTCTTCGACCTCTTCTACGAGCATACGAACCTGATCCTGTCCCACTTCATACGGAACGCGCATCTGCGCAAGGTCTTTGTCGTCGGCTTCTCGAGCCTCCTGGCCACCGTCCACGAGTCGACGCCCGCGCAGGCCACCAGGGGCCTGCTTCCGTTCCTGCTCAAGCTGCTCTCGGAAATCCAGGACAAGTCGATCAAGGGCGTCATACGCGACGGGCCGGGCCGCCGCCGCATGCGCTCGCTCGTGGTCGAGGGCGACGAAGACGACTTTGACGACGACGTCGACATTGATGCTGGTGGCGGCGACGATGACGATGTCGACGACGAAGACGATGCTGAGGCGGGCTACGGCCCGGTGGTGGATCTGACCGAGCGGCACAAGCGGGCGCTGGACGACACGCACGATCGTGAGCCGGGTGAGGAGGCCTCTGCCCAGGCCCGAGCCGACGAGCCCGCACGCAAGCGGCGCAGGGCGCCGGCAGAGGACGGGTCCGGGACGGCCAACGAGACCAACGAGGCTGCGGCGATGGAGACTGAAGCGACGACATCAACGACTACGACAACGACGACGACGACGACTACGGCAAGGCCCGCGAGGGAGGAAGAGCTGGGGCTTCTGGATGGCACCGGCGATTTCGAGCTCGATCATATGCTGATGTCACTGGTTCGCGCCTCTGTTTTGGCGGCTCTATGCTCACGCACTCAAACACTTATGACATGCTGTGTATGTCCTGTGCGCTGTAGGACGAAGACGAAGACGAGTTTGAGATCATCGAGTCGCCCACGCCGATGTCGACCGTCGATGTCTTTGTCGCCTTCTACAACGCCGTGCAGGAGCTGCAGTCGCGAGACCTGCACACGTACCACATGCTCAGCGCAGCCCTCAACAACCGCGAGCAGCAGGCCATGGACGGCTTCCTCCAGCTCGGCGCCGAGCGACGAATTGGCGTCAGTACGTAGCTTTTGATTTTGGATTGTATTTTTCACTGCCAATACTTTTATTTCTTTTCTTTTCTTTTCATGCACTTTTTCCATTTTAAATACGATTTTTTCTTATTTTATTTGGCGTGCAGAGTCTTTAAAGCAAATCTGTGTGCAAGCCATCTGTGGGTCGCCTGCCCTGTACGCGCGGGCCGAGCAGGAAGCTGCGAGCCTCCCGGCCACCGTGTGGAGCGATGTGCAGGCCTACCGCCAGGTGACCAACGTTGCCCGAAGCCGAGGAGCGCTTCTTCTCACCCCCCGCAAGTCCCGCGGCGCATCGTCCTCCTCTTCGGCCCGCCGCCGGGGATGAACGAACAGACATAAAAAAATACAATAAAAAAATGGACCCTTCCGGCAGTTGCGTGTTCGAATCCCGCCTTGGCCAACTGGACAAGGATCGTGCCTTACCGGGACGGACGACGACCGAATGCCGTAGGAGTTTGTTTCCGTTCGGTCCCGGCCATCACGTGATGGTGGCGCTACAGCAACCCTCGACCCTCTTGCTTGTGCATCGGACTCTTCCATTTACACTTGTGAAGACCCGCAAGAGAAGACACACAGCCAAAGATGAAGACCCTGAGCCATCCAAACCACACCACTGTCTCGGAAGAGGAGCACCTGGAAGGCGGTGGACTCTTCGAGGAGCCTGAGGAGTACTTCAAGCCCGAGTCCAAGCCGACCTTCCGGTCGTACCACCGCAAGGGTTGCGGAGATGAAGGTAACGCAAATCACTTGAGATTGAAGAGATTTAATCTCTTGACCCACATCACTGCCATCACAGTAAAGCTCAAGCTCGTGGGCAGCCATCCGCTGTGGGCACACATGTTATGGAATGCCGGGCTAGTGCTAGCCGACTACCTTGACGCCAATCCGTCTCTTTTACAGGACAAGACGTACGCCCAGGGTCAGTTGCTAAAAACGGAAATCCCATTGCCAAATGGTGGCCTCCGTAAAAATGGACCAACCGCTGACTGCTTGCTTTTGCGCCAGCGTGCTTGAACTGGGCGCCGGCGGAGCGCTACCCTCTATCATCGCCGTAAAGTGCGGTGCAAACAAGGTATGTTCCGTGAGGCCCAATGGCGGCTCATGTGGTCATCTGACACCGGAACAACAAGGTGGTGGTGACAGACTATCCGGAGGACGAGCTCATCTTCAACATCAACGAAAACATAGAGAAGAACACAACCGCAAATGAACGTGAAAACGTGGTCAATGTCCAGGGCCATCTGTGGGGCTCCTCGATGGAGCCGCTTCTGGCTGCCCTGTCGGAGAACGGCAAGACCAAGTTTGACGTCATCATCATGGCCGATCTCATCGCCAACCACAGCCAACAAAATAAACTCCTGCAGGCCGCGCGAGAGGCTCTCAGCGACGAGGGCGTCGTACGTTCGACGTCCACTGGATCGAGTTCCTTCCGTACTTGATGGTTTGAAGCTCACTCTTTATTGTGGCGCATGCAGGTGCTGGTGTCGTTCTCGTCGCATCGACCGACCGTGGCGCATCTGGATGAGCGATTCTTCGAGATGGCACGCGAGGAGGAACACGGGGCGTTTGAGGTAGAGCACCTCTTTACCGAGCGGATGCTCAAGCCCATGTTCAAGGTCGACTGGGGTTCTGACACCGTACACGTTCGCACACTCAAGCGAAAGGAATAAATAGAAGAAAAGAAAAGGGCGCTGCAGTGTATTTGAGACGTGGCCCTTACAAGAAGAAGTAGAGGAAGAGGACGAATAAGGCGAGGACGGCCAGCCCGACCAAAACGTTGTGCTTGAGTGCACGATTCGAGTCGGCCACACGCTTGCGGGCCTGGGCCGTCAGCTGCTTTCGCATCGCCTCGTCCGTGCTCTTGGCCTCGCTACTCGCACGAGAGGACGACAAAATGTGAGTTGCCGCTCTACATCATTAATCATAACCATCACCTTCTTTGGCACATCAACGCAAACACGGTGGGCATACCGACGCATGTAGTAGACCAGCGGCCCGAAGCCGCCGGCCTTCTCTGTGTAGATCGCGGTGAAGCCGAAACGCTCGTACCAGGGCACGTTTCGCGGGTTGGCGGTCTCCAGATAGACCGGCAGGTCGGCCTCGTCGGCCTTATCCACCACCGACCGGAGGAGAATGCTGCCGACGCCCTGGCCCTGGCACTCGGTGTCCACCGCCAGGAAGCCCACGTACCAGAACCCGCGCTCTGGCAGAGTCGGTGAGCTGCTGCAATGTGCGAGCGTGGGAACAACAACAAAGGGCGAGAGCTGTGTGGGCGCGCACTGAGCTGGTCGGCCATGACGACCTCCTTGAGGGCACTGCTGCGGAACAGGGACGGGAGGATCTTGGCCATGCCCCGTGCGCCAGTGATAACCGGCAGCCTGATCCAAGTAAAAGATGATGACGATGGTGATGACGATAAGCGCTACTTCAGCTGTTGTTGATGAAGATGGTGGCTGCTGACGTACCGATGGATGCCGTGCTTCATGTGGTCGAGGAAGCTCTCCTTGACCAGCGGCGGGTGAAGCAGCATGACGCCCTTCAGCCGGACGTCGGCCTGCGTGGCCTGGAAGCCCGCGGGCAGGGCCATATAGCTCTCTTTGTGAGGCGCGTAGATGGCACGCGTCAAGGTTTCCTGTCCGATCCCATGAAGGTCACCTTCCGCTTGGTCGTGTTCGTGTTATGTTCAACAGGCAGCGCACCATTATCTCGTTGAGGGCGGTCATTCGACCTGACGCGCCCAGGTGGCTCGTAAGCTGGGGCGTTGAAGGAACAAGAGGAAGTCAGTAAGAAGCAAGCCATGAGCAAACGCAGCATATAAGCTCGGCACTCACCCAGCTGAAGACGGGGTCAGTGGCAAATGCCCGAGCAAGCAGGTCCGCTGCGTCATGAATTCGTTCAGGCGCGTAGGCGACCACGGCCACCTTGGCTCCCTGCTGACCGCCCCTCTCCATCGTGTTCGCTCTACTTGGCACCTGAAAAGAAGAAATTTATGATAAAAGCTAAAAGCTAAAAGTGGAAAAGAAAGTCGCCCGTGCCTTGCCAAAATCCGCGCTGTCGCCCCATGACAGTTGACCGCTGGATCGGGGCGAGATCTGGTCGGGCGACTTGCGCGACACCGTTGGCCTTGCTGGCTCCAGCACTACGCCCATCTCTCCTTCCATCTTTAACTACCTCACCAGCGCTGCCATGTCGTACCCTTATCAGCAGCAACAACAGCAGGTACATGCCCTTGTGTCACGATTGCACTGCGCTCTTTGTGCCAAAGAACCATTCAATTCTTATTATGATTTCTGCAACCACAGTACCCACCGTCTGGCACACAGTGGTACCCGCAGCCCCCTGCAGGGCGGGGTGGACCTCCGCCGTCGCAGCCATACCCGCCCCAGCAGCAGCCCGGCCAGTACTACCAGCAGCCGCCACCATCGGGCTACTACGGCGGTCCGCAGCAGCCGCAGCAACCGCAGCAGCCGTACCCATCACAACAACAACAACAGCAACCGCCTCGGCCCGGCGGCCAGCCGCAAGGATGGGTAAGTGCTGGCGCCCCGCCTGCTGTGTTGAGCGAAAGACACCAACAACCGGTGTAAACACTACATGTTATGACGTGGATGGTATGACAGTGTGGGCAGTACTACTCGCAGGTCTCACAGCAGGAGCTCTATGAACTCCAACGTTGGTTCCGGTACGTACATTTGTAGAGTTGGTGATGAGGAGGAAGGCCCTTTCATGTTGATGATACGTATGATCCCACGCAGGAGCATGGACCGAGACGGCAGCGGGTCGATCTCGGCCAACGAGCTGGCCAACGTGGCGGTAGGCGGCGCCGTCCTGGGCATCGAGAACGGCATGAAGCTCATCCGCGTCTTCGACGTCGACGGCAACGGCACCATCGGTCTCCTGCCACTTTCTTTTGTGCTTTGTGCTTTTCTTTTTTGCGTCCCTTTATCTCATCTTCTTCTCTCCATTTTGTCCTTCTTTTCTTGAGCAGACTTGAACGAGTATGCCTCGCTCCACAAGTTCCTGCTCAGCATGCAGCAGACATTCAAAATGGTGCCTTCATCTTTAAATATTTTATTCGTTGATTTTATGTGATTTACATTTTCTGTTTCTTTTTTATTTGGTTTATTGTATGCAGGGCGACAAGGACGGCAACGGGCGACTTGATGCACGCGAGATCCACGAGGCCATCTTGAAGGGCGGGTTCTCCAACGTGTCTTTCATGGCCTCCCAGGCTCTCTACAACAAGTACAACAAGTCGGGCATGGGCCTGAACATGGCAGAGTTTGTGAGCGTCGTGGCCCATATCGCCCTCACCCGGTCCCTCCTCGAGCGGTACGTGGTGGTCATGATCATAACACTTCAACAATACGAACAAGAAGAAGAAGAAGAAGCCTTTGTTGACTCATCTCGCTTTGGCGCAACGCCACCGCAGGCTGGACTACGACAGGGACGGGCGCATCACGGTCAATATCGACCAGCTCTACGAGATCTCGGCCAACTTTTGACGCGGCACAAGCTCCTGTGGGCGCCTCATGATGGTCGCCTCCTTTTTGTTTGAACATTAAATCTTCTTTTTTTTTTCTCTTCTTTTTTATCTTTTTATTTTTTCGGTGGCACGAGAGAAGGGAGGTCTCGAACTGTCGGCGCTGTGGCAGAAGCGTAAGTCGATGGGGCATTCGGGTGAGATCACAGCGTAGCGTCTTTTCGAGCTCTGCCGTGTGTGGTACAGCGTCAACGCCTTGTTCCTTGGCCCCAAGACGATAATGATGGTTTGCCTGAAAAGTCTCAATTCCTTCATTTTGTTCTCTCTTTTAGCTGTGGTGGCATTGGTGCACCAGGAACACTTGTTCTTCTTCTGCCTTCCAAGACCCACCGGCGAATTCAATCTCATTGGCCGGCCACTTGTTTAAATACTGGACTCCCAACTCCCGCTCTCATCACCAGCAAAGAGCAAACAAACAAACAACAAGCAACCAAGAAGCTCACAATGACTCGCCTGCTACTCTTTGTGGCGCTCGGCCTCGCTTTGGTGGCCTGCGCTGTGGCCGATGGCTACAACAACAACAACTACGGCGGCCCTTGCGAAGGCGGCTACTGGCCTGACGGCAAGGGCTGCTGTCCGGACATCATCAACTACCATGGCTACTACCGCGACGGCAACAAGTGCTACCCCAAGGACGTCGGCTGCGGCGTCTTCTACGCCGATGGCTCTGGGTACGCTCCTCATGTGGCCACAAACAAGAACAACTGGACAGCGGCTGATCAATGCGGATGAGTAGGTGCTACCCGGACGAGAAGGGCAACTACCTGGAGGCTGGCAAGTACTGCCCGCATGAGCGCAAGTGCTACGAGCAGTGCATCCGCCCCAAGTACGACTACAAGACCACCACCCAGTACTATCCTCCCAAGACCACCAGCGAGGAGAAGACCACCACGCACTACTACCCTCCTAAGACCACGAGCGAGGAGAAGACCACCACGCAGTACTATCCTCCTAAGACGACCAGCGAGGAGAAGACCACCACGCACTACTACCCGCCCAAGACCACGAGCGAGGAGAAGACCACGACCAAGTACTACCCGCCCAAGACAAC